>JASSKH010000016.1:9251279-9388742 GCA_031763025.1 Macrocystis pyrifera | reverse complement strand
TTGGTTGGTTGGCTATAGGGATATATGGTTGCGTGTTGCGTGCCTTCGTGTGCGGAAGCTCTCTGCTGCGCTGCGTCTGTTGTTGTCTCTGCCTGGGGTGTGCTTTGCAGCTCGACTTTCAGTATGCAATGAGAGAAGTGTTGTGATACGAAGTCGGTTTAGTCGGTTTTGACTCGCCGACCGACTACTAGCTTGCCGTGCTACAGGGCGCGCCTTGCTCGCAGCCGTGGACGTTTGTAGCCGCCTGGTAACGCTTTGTCCGAATGGTTAAGTGAGGACAGTTACAGCGTAGGCGCACTGTTTTAAAAACCAACGCCCTAACACGGTCCTCTTACGTTTCCGGACAGAGTGGTCATGCATGTCGTATCTGCTGATCGAGAGCGGCGGGGTGTACAAGTAGGTCTGCGTAGTGTTTGGTGCAAAAAAGGAGGCGGCGGGGAACGGGCGCGGGGGGGGGGGGGTGGGGGGTGGAGGCAGTTGTGCGCTTTTCGAACGCAAGAAGAGCCTCGGACTTTCCCTCTGACTTTTATGTGCTTTGACTTGACCTCTGGTAATATATGTCGAGCGAATGCGAGTTACTAGTTTCGACGGGACCAAGACCTTGGCGGCCTTCATCGAGTGGAAGCCGATTTCGCCCTGGATTGTTTGGGCACATGGTACTTACTGACCGAGATGCATATGTTCGACTCGCCGAACAACCAACCAACGCACAGCATTTTACGGCTGTTGCCATGCGCGAGTTATTGCCGGCAGCTGTATCACCTTTACTTTTTTACGACCTCTGGATTGTTTATACGACCTCTGGATTGTTTATACGACCTCTGGATTGTTTATACGACCTCTGGATTGTTTATGACAGCAAGCACGTCTGTATCCCATGGATGACCACTGCCTCGCTCTGAAAAGCAATGCTGCTATGCTCTGAATTCCCCCATTGGATATGTTTTTTTTCGCCCTCTGAATCACCCTGACGGTTTCTGTGGTCGGCGGCAATGTCGCGGCGGATGTGGACATGTGGAACTCCAGGAAGGCGTGACGGTGTTGAAACAGATGCTGGAGATGGAGGCTTGGCAGCGAGTGCCGATACCTTTGAAGGTGAGCTGGCGACGGGGTGATGCGAAACCAATCACGACCGAACCGGACCAAACCAAACCGACCGAAACCAAGCGAAATCGAACCGATTGAAACAAATTGAAACCGCACCCTAACGAACCAAACCAAACCGAACCGAACCGAATCGAACACAACCAAACCAAAACGAAACGAAACGAAACAAACAGAACCAAAACAAGCCAAACCAAACTGAACCGAACCGAACCGAGCCGAACCGAACCGAACCGAACCGAACCGAACCGAACCGAACCGAACCGAACCGAACCGAACCGAACCGAACCGAACCGAACCGAACCGAACCGAACCGAACCGAACCGAACCGAACCGAACCGAACCGAACCGAGCCAAACGAAAACAAAACAAACCATACCAGAATAATCCAATCCAAAGGACAGGAAGCGGATCGAACCGAAGTCCCCCCCCCCCCGGCTGCTGGTGTTAACATGGTTCTTGTTGTTTTTCGTTGGGGTTAGTGTTGGTGCTGGTTATTTGTGTTGATATCGCTGTTGGTGTAGTCGTCAAGTTCGGTGTAGCTGTAGGAGTTACTTGTAGTGGTGTTGGTGTTGGTGTGGCCTCTGCTTGTCTTGATGTTGATGTTGGTGTTGGCGCATACTGGTAGTTTTGTTGGTGTTGGTGTTGTTGCTGGTGTTGAGCGTTGACGTTGATGTTGGTACTGCTGCCGGTGTCATTGGTGTTTGTTTGTTTTTTTCAAAGCCGGCGTAGTTTTGTCACGATCTTATTTTTACTAAAAATGACGTCGTCGTCTTTCGCTGCTGCCGCTGTGTCTAGTTTACGCCTGCCTGGGGAGGTTGGTGATACAAGCAACGTAAAAAAACGTCGCGTTGGAGAAAAAAAAAAGTGTTGACCCCCGGCTGTCTCACAACCGGATCACGCTGCGTGCGCCTTGCGAGGCCGCGTACGACGGATCCCTCCATGCCTGGGTCACGAAGAATGCTGGCTCTACTCCTGTGCACCTTTGGGCTGCCGATCTCTCTCTGCGCAAAGTTGTTTCGCCACCCTCTTTGCCTTCTGTTGCGTCGTACAGGATTGCCCTATTTGAGTCGATGCCCCCTCTTGCACACATGCCTTACACATACTCCCCCCCCACCTCCCCCCCCCCCCCCCCCCCCCCCCCCGACTATGCTCCGTCTCGAAAGGGATGCGTGGTCAATGGTCGCATGGCTAAGGCAAGCAACATATGAGTACGCCCCCCCCCCCCCCCCCCCCCCCCCCCCCCCCCCCCCCCCCCCCCCCCCCCCCCCCCCCCCCCCCCCCCCCCCCCCCCCCCCCCCCCCCCCCCCCGCCTCCTCTGCCCATCCCCGCCCTATTTCTGTCGTGGTGTCTCTTATTATTTTCCTTGCCAGTCCGAAGAGGGAGGTATAGGAGGCCTGGTCGACACCAACGCGCAGAGATTCTGCAGCCCTCACAGGGTGAGTAAGGGGGTCGGTCGGTCGGCGGTCGTCGGTCGGTCGGTCGTAGGGCTCATTTAGCTTGTCTTGCGTACGGTTCAGTAGACTGTTTTTTGCGGTATATTTGTTTTTTTTTTTGTTTTTTGTTTGTTTTGTGCTGAGTTTGTTGTTGTGTTCCGGTTTCTTCGCTGGGCTTTTCTAGAGTTAGGGTTTGTTACACGTTTGTGTTCGGTTTTTTGTTGTTGGGTTGTTGCGTATGGGATTCGTGCGGCTCTGTTGGCTGTGTTTGGGTTTCGTCGTTTGGATGTTGGCGTGTCGGGGTTTCTTGCGTATGGTTTTCGTTGGATGACTTGTGTTTTTTTCGTTTTTTTTGCATCGATTTTGTTTATTTTTTTTCCGTTCGGTTTGCTGCTATGGGTGTGCGTGTTCGTATTTTTGGGGGGGTCTCGGCGTTCTTTATCGCTAGGTCTTGTTTGGGCGTCACTTGGCTTTGAGCCGACTTTTATTGGATTTCTCGTTAGGTCTGCGTCACAGGGCGTTCCGTTTCTCGGGTTCACTTGGCTCTGAGCTGACTTTGCTGGCGTTACGTCAGGTCTGCGGCACAGAGCATTCGTTGGATTGACCTGGTTCTCGGTTGGCTTTGCTGAGTTCGCGTTTGACCCACGCTATTGGTAGGTCGACGCCAAGTTCCGTGCGTGCGCGCTTTGCCCTAAGAAAAGGGCGTAGCCTTCGTGAGACCCCCCCCCCCCCCCCCCTCCCCCCCCCGCTCTCCCCTCTTCCTGGTACCGACCGAGACCATCAATACTGTCTACTGAAGAGATCAGTAATGCCCACTGAAGAGGTCAATATTGCCTACTGAAGAGGTCAGTATTGCCTACTGAAGACATCGGTATTGCCTACTGAAGAGGTCAATATTGCCCACTGAAGAGGTCAATATTGCCTGCTGAAGAGGTCAATATGGCCTACTGCAGCGATCGATATGGCCTACTGTAGAGGTCAGTATTTCCTACTGCAGAGGTCACCGACTGAAGAGGTCAATATGGCCTACTGCAGCGATCGATATTTCCTACTGTAGCGGTCGATATTGCCTGCTGTAGAGGTCAATATTACCTACTGCAGAGGTCACCGACTGAATAGGTCAATATGGCCTACTGCAGCGATCGATATCGCCTACTGAAGAGGTCAATATTGCCTACTGTAGAAGTCAGTATTGCCTACTGCAGAGGTCACCGACTGGAGAGGTCAATATAGCCTACTACAGCGATCGATATCGCCTACTGAAGCGGTCGATATTGCCTACTGTAGAGGTCAATATTACTTACTGTGAGGATAAATGGGTTCTACTACTGTCGGTGTCAATATTGCTTGCTGCAGAGGGTCAGCGCCAATGTTGTGCAGGCATGAGGGGGGGGGGGGGGGGGGGCAGGAGTTGTGTCTCGCCCTTGAAGACCGTTTCTCAGCTTTCTTCGGGAAGCGCCTATTTCCTGCTTGGAAACCCCTCTCCATGCAGGAGCGGCCTTTCGTGACAGTCGTGTTTCGGGGGGGTGGACGTTTTTTGGGGGGTTTTCGGGGCCGTGTGTTTTGGTATACTTCGTGCTGGCTTTTGTGGCTCTCGCTTTCTTTTTTTTTTTTTTCATCATGGGGTTGCTTTGCGTGCTTTGCTTGCTTTTCGTGCTTTTTCGTGCTTTGCTTGTTTGCTTGCTTGCTTGCTTCCTTGCTTGCTTGCTTGCTTGCTTGCTCTCTTGCTTGCTTGCTCTCTTGCTTGCTTGCTCTCTTGCTTGCTTGCTCTCTTGCTCTCTTGCTCTCTTGCTTGCTTGGTGTTGACGTTTGGGGTTCTCGCTCCCCCTTTTTTTATCGTAATTTTTTGCTTCGCTTGCTCCTTGCACGGTTTATCGAAAACAAAATGGAACGACCAGGTGTACCGTGGCATCCGCAAACCGTACCTTCACATGATGCACAACGTCATGTCCTTGGAAGACGGAGACGCGCCGCCCACCACAGCAGCCTCGATAACAACAACAACAGCACCAACAGCAGCAGCAGCAGCAGCAGCAGCATCAACGACACTAGCAATAGCAGGAGTAGCGGCACCGGTAAAGGAGGAAGAAGAGGAGGAGGAGAAGGAGGGGGGGGGGCACCGAGGGATCCTCGGGGACGGTTGAGCAGCAGCCCTTGTTAAGAGCGTGGCACCATCGTGGAAACCCTTTCCGACCCCTCGGTCAAGCCGAGGCCGCCGCGGCGGGAGTAGACGGAGGAGGGGGGAGGAGGAGGTGGAGGAAGAGGAGGAGGAGGAGGGGGAGGAGGAGGAGGAAGAGCTAAAGGAGGAGGAGAAAAGGAAACCGTCGCCGGCGTCGGCTTGGGAAGGCTCCCGGCAGGAACGGACGTTGACGACGACCCTGATGCGGTGCTGGCGATGGAGGCTGCGGCGGGGGGGGGGCACGGGTCGGGGGCAGCGGGTGGGGCGGGGGGGGGCGGTAGGGCCGGCGGCGGGCAGGATGGAGGATTTTCTCCGGAGGAGATCGAGGCCGAGGAGAAGAGGTGAGATGTTTGATTTTTTTCGTTGCACCCGTGGGACAGATCATCTGCAGATCATGTACAGATCATCTACAGCAGACCCTAACCTTCCCTTAGTATGAGATGAAAGGCAGGGTCTGTACAGTTGCATATAGATCAACGCCAGGAAAAAATGTGGTCCCTAGATCGTGCAGGCTATGTGCCTCCCACTCGGCAACATGAGGCAGGTCCTACCGTACAGGCAGAGAGAACTAGATGATCCAGCGGGGATAATGACCTATCTGATCTGCGCAGATCATTCGGTCAGGGATCTACGGTATAACGCGCATGATCAATGCACCTCCTGGGACGATTTTCAGACCCGGTTGCCTCCAACATATGGGGGGGCACTATTACGGGGGACCATAGTTAGTAGGACCTACGGTGCTCACAAAAACCTATATATTTACCTATTTTTTACCAACAATATTTGGTCCTATTTACTATGGTCCCCCGTGATAGACACAACGAAAATGGTGGTTTTGGAAAGATTTTCATGTAGAAGGTTGGTTGCATAAGATAGACGCATCGCTGGTCGTACTCGGTACGCCCTCCCCGTTGTAGAGAAACCCACCTTTCGTGAGAACCGTCCGAGGGGGTGTGTTATCTTATCACCCTATTACGGGGGTCCATAGGTAATAGGACCTCGTCTGGTACACATGAAAACCTACATATTTACCTATTTTTTTCTAACAATATTTGGTCCTACTTACTATGGTCCCCCCCCCGTAATATAGGTGCTCTGCGGGTGTTAGCACCACTTCGGACGCCAAATTTTATTGTGGCCCCGACCAAGCAGTGGCCGATGCTGTGTCATGGTCATGCTCTGGCGTCGCGTTACCAACGTAGGTACCCCCCTTGCGGTCACCGAAGGGTTGATGTAAATATATATATATATATATATCTACGAAGTATATATATATATATATATATATTATATGTATATATAGTGTGTAGGTGTACACACGCCGAAACACCAGGACCCTTTTGATGGCATGTTTTTGGACAAGCGGTGATTTCGTCGAGGACCGGAGGGGTTAGCCCTTTCTTAGTACTGCTAGTGTTTTTCCCCGTTTTGGGGACAAGGCCGCTCGAATTCTAAGTAGGTTTGTCCTCCGTAATATGCATTTTTTGTTTTATAATTATGTACCCATAACGGCAACGGCTTTTCTCTACGATTAATGTTAATAGAACAATACAGCAGTAGCTGGGTGTGGATGTTTGCGATCATGTAGATCAGAAGAAACGGGTCCAAAAATAATCGTGTACGTAATACGTACACGTACAAAAACCGCGTGTACTATATATTTAATAAAAAAGCCCACCAAATCGAATGAAAAAACGTGGTGGAAAAATCGACACCTAAAGAAAAAAGATGATGAAAAAAAAAGACTACAAAAATCAACGATCGAAACAGGATCGAAAAAGAGTAGACAATACGAAAGGCGATCGAAAAAATCGGCAAATGAAAAGCAGATAGAATGAGATGCGAAAACAAATCGTGAGAAAAAAATAAAAAATAACGAAACGAAAGAAAAAAAAGGAAGGAAGGACGAGCCATCTGGTGGAGGTGGGGGTCGTCGCAGACGCCAGTGATTTTTTGTCGTAGATCCTCCGAGAGGCCAGCAAGGGTTTGTAGTCAAGTGTGCCCCGAAACAAGACCTATCTGGTATACGAAGTATACCAGTAAGTTAGTCTATGTACTGTTTGTCCCAGGTATTGCCGTATGTACGGGTCCGATGGGCCATACCATACTATGGCATCCTATGCGATCCCACCCTGTCCCATCCCTTCGCATCCCGTCCTATGCGATCCCACCGTGTCCGTCCCATCCCGTCCCATCCCATACCATACCATCCCCATTCCATGCCATACCGTGCCATGCCATCCCGCCCTTTCCCACCCTTTCCCGTCCTGTCCCCTTCCACCCCATCCCATCCCATCCCATCCCATCCCATCCCATCCCATCCCATCCCATCCCATCCCATCCCACCCCACCCCATCCCACCCCATCCCATTCCATTCAGGTACGGGTCCGGGTGGGTGGTGACCCAGGCGGCCCTGAACGGGGTCGCCCGTTATGCGGGGCACGCCCTTCAGATCATGGCGCTCGTTAGACCGGCGGGCGCCCTCGGCCTTCGAGGGGCTGCGGCAGCTGGTGGACCTATACATGTACTGCGCCTTCACCCTCTTCTGCCCCCAGTGGGCCATAGACGGTAAGCTTTTGGGGGTGGGCGGTCGTGGGGGTGTACAATCGAGTCTGAAGGACTGAGGGGGGGTGAGGGGGGGGGGGGGGGGGGTATACAGGTGCTTTACCGTAGGCGTACCAATTTTTTGGCTGAAATAGTTTCTACCAATTTTGGCTCAAGTGGTTTCTTTATCCCTTTTATTGGGACCAATTTTTGGCTAAAATTGTTTATTTTCTCTTTTAGGACCGTTGTTTGGCTAAAGTAGCTCCTTATCCCTTTTAGGACCAATTTTTGGCAAAAGTCGTTTCTTATCCCTTTCAGGACCCGCCTTCCCGTTTTTTGGGGGGACAAAAACCACTCGAATTCTTGAGCAGTTTGTCCCCAAACGGGACTACGTGCAGGTACTTGAAGGGGCTCCTCCTTAATACGCCGAAATCGTCGGAAATTTCCCATTTTTTAGTTATTGTTTGTTGCAATATTTTTTTATTTTTACACCTACTGCTGCACAGAAGGTACGGCATGGGGTTGCACTTTCGATTTTTTTTCAGAATCAGCTGTTGGGTGGGGTTTGAGACTCCTATACTAAATAGAGTCAAGTCAGGAACCTCAGAAATAGATTGGTGTACACCTCTACCTTCGAATGTGTCGTTTCGCGTTTTGGGAGTCGGGGTTTCGGGGTTGCGGTTAGGGGTTTCGATGTTTTGGGTTCGGTTGGGTTGGGTTGGGTTCGGAGTTGCAGGGGGAAGCTTTTACCACCTTGTTCCGAGAATATGAGTTTTGGCACACATTGCTGCGTACAAGACACGAAGGGAACGTTAACCGTCGGTTGATTCGGGCCTGATTGGCTTGAGGGTCAGAGGGTTACGGGTTATTTCTGTTCGTCTCGATACACGATGACCCTCAAAAACCATTTTATCGTACAACACCACTTGGACTACTTGGCCTTCATGTCAATGTCTAAACCATCCTTATATAAGCTACGAGTACCCCCCGGGAGTCTGGGTTTCGGTGTTTTGGGTTGGGATTTCAAAGCGGGAGGTTGCTATGTTTTTTGGGCTGGGATTGGGATTTTGGGACCGGGGTTTGCAATGTAGGTTGCGCGTCAGCGTTGGGTTGGGTGGCGTTGGTTCAGTGGGCCTTGTGCTGCGCCTTCACGCCATCCTACTGCATTAAGGGCGTGGGGCGTAGAGTTGTTGTTTTGGGGAGTGTCAGGGTTGGAGCTGTGGGGTTGTGGTCTGGGGCCGAGAGTTTGAGACTGGGACGGGAATATAGGGTTTGGTTTTTTTTGGGTTTGTTCTTATTTTGGTCACTGTTGTCTGGGAACTGCTGCGCCTTCACGGCTCTTCGGCCCGCCGTGGGCGGGTAATCGATTCCCGCTCGATGATCTGCAGATATATGTTTCATGGCAGATAGATCATCTATTCCAAATAGTGTACCGATCTACAGCAACAGGAGTATCATCTTGCCGGGTGGGACGGGTATAACCTGCTTATGATCTACTGCAATAGCACAAATTTCCTGGGTTGGATGATCTGTACTATAGACAGATCCCTGCACAACCGCTCACAACGTTCGGTGAAGAACTAGATCATCTATCTGTAGGCAGATCAGATAGATCATGATCTGCCCAAGATGTGCAAGCTTTGGGTGTTTTGGGTAGGCATTTAGGTTTCGAGGCTGGGGTCAGAGATGGAGTAAGGCGGGGTTGAAGGTTGATTTGGGAGGTGGGATTTTGGGGTCGGTATTGGAGTCTTGGGGTCAGGGTCGGGGTTCGGTCTAGTGCCTGGGTTGGGTTTCGGGTTTGGGGGTGGGGGGTTGGCTCCACGACGCCAGAGTAGTGTCGGGGTGTTCGAGGCGAATTGTGATCTCCCCCGTCCGTCTCCTTTTCCCTCGTCTTTCTCCCTGATGTATGCCCTCCTGCCCCCGCCCCCCCTCCTCCCTCGTCCGCTTTCCGCCGTGTTCCTTGTGTCTCGCGCTCGTGTGTAACCTTGCCATTGCCTTTGCCGCTGTCAGCGCTGTACGGGTTTGGCGACGAGGAGTTGGTGGCGTCGCCCTTAGAGCAGGAGGTGAGTTGTTACTGCCCTGAGTCCCGCTCGTCTCGGCTGCACTTGCCTTGCGTCTCTCTAGGTTGGCCTCAAGTCTGGCTTGCCTTGCCCTGTGTCCGGCTTTCCTCGCCTTGTGTCTGGCTTTTGTATGGCTTGTGTCTGGCTTGCCTTGCATTGTGTCTGCTTTGCCTTGCCTTTTTGCCTGCTTTGGCCTTGCCTCTTATGCCTGCCTTGCCTTGCGACACAACGATGATAGACACGCGCGGAGGTACACATGGAAGCGAAGACCCTTAAAACCTCCTCGTTAACATAGTCGCATATTTTGGTATAAATATCAGCCCATGCAAAAAGTAACGCCTTCATGAATCCCCCTCTTTTTTAGAGCAACGCGTCCAACCGCTTCACCCGCTAAACCTCAAAACCCCCGCCTCCTTACGGAACCTTCATTCATATCTCCACAAAACCCTCTCTTTCTTTACCCTGCATGTCTTCTCGTTGCCCCCCATCCCCCCCCTATCCCATTCCCCAACCCTGCTTACCCCCCACCACCCTACTTTTCCAACAACAATGAAACGTGTGCCTCCCCCACCCCGTCCATTCTTTCAAACGGCCGCCTCTCTCCCCCAGAGCTTTTCCGGCCTCAAGTCCTTCATGGCCCGGGTGAACCACGAACTGAGCGCCTCCGAAGAGCCGCGGGACACTTCCAGGGCGCCGTCGGCCCACCACAGCCCCGAGAGATCCCCCATCCCACGAGACAAAAAAACGCCTACCAGTGCCACCACCGGTATAGGAGGAGGAGGAGGAGGAGGAGGGGGGGACGACGATCGGTCGGGAAGCAGTAGCGTCACCAAATCGGTGCGCCGGTCACGCTCGCGGTCTGCGGTAGCGACGCCTACACGGTCTAACATGGCGTTTTTGGGAGAGGGGGGCGGGGGGCGCGAGGGCGGGTGGGGTCGGGGTGGGAGGGGCTGTGAATAACAACTCGGATGATGCTTCCGGGGAAGCTACGCTAGCAGGAGCGATGGCCCAGCTTAGAGAGAGGGTCGGGAGAGCCAGCCTTGATTCGTCTCCGGCTACCGCGGCCGCTGGAGGCGGGGTCGGCGGAGCAGGCGGGATGGGGGCGGGGGGAGGGGGGGGGCGGGGGGGCGAGGCGAGCGGGGAGGTTAGCCGCTGGCCTTTCAGGGGCGTGGCAGACTCTCCGCCGAGGTCGAGGACGAACTCGGGTACCGGGGGCAAGGGTTGTTTTCGAGGTGAGGGGTGGTTGTTGTTGTGGGTGGTGGTAGTTGCGGTGGTGGTGCTGGGTGTTGTTGGTGTTGGTGGTGTTGTTGTTGTTGTTGTGTTTGGTGCTGCTGTGCCTGGAGTTTAGAGATGCAGGGTTTGGGGGTAGGGTGTGATCGAGGATGTCATGGGTTGCGTGGGATTCTTCCTTCGCTTGCTCGCGCCAGGCTCGGGTCTATTTGTCTTACGTCGTGTTGCCGCTCGCATCGTTTGAGGGTGGACGAAGAGCGGGGCGTGAGTCCACTCGTTGTGTCTTCCATGGTGCCCCCTGCCCCCCACCCCTCCCTGTGAATCAGCAAGGTGTACCGCGCTTCCCGCACGACCACCCCTGCCGATCCCCGCCCCGATCAACCATGTCCCTACCCTCTGGTGGTCAACCAGCCAATCAACGAATCAATCAACCAGACAATCAGGCGATCAACAAACCAACGAACCAATCAACGCCAACTATTCAATCAGCCAATCAATATGTTAACCAACCGATCAACGAACCAACCAACCAGCCAGCCAACAAATCAACCAACCAATCGACCAACAAATCAATCGTCCAATCGAGCGACCAAGCAACCAACTAACCGAGCAAAATTGATCCAATCAGCCAGTCAACGGAACCACGCCAACTGTCAAAAGAAACCGACCAATCAAGGAACCGACCAGCCAATCACCCAACCAAAGGGGTATTCAATCAATCAATCAACCAACCTACCAATCAAGCGATCATCCAAGCCAACCAATCAGCCAATGAAGCAGCAGCCAAGCCAACGAATCAACTACTGTAATCAACCAGACAATCGGGCAAGAATCAATCGATCAATCAATAAGCCGACCAGCCAACCAATCAAGCAAGAATTAATCGATCAATCAATAAGCCGACCAGCCAACCAATCAAGCAAGAATCACTCGATCAATCAATAAGCCGACCAGCCAAGCAAGCAATCAATCGATCAATCAGCCGACGAGCCAATCGACCAACCAAGCGATCAATCAACCAACCAACCAATCCACGATGCAGGCGTACGACGCGACATCCGACTCCCCGGGCACCCGTTCCTCTCCCGGCCTGCATGGCGCCGTCTCAAAAGTCGGGGGGTGACGGGAAAGGGCTAGACGGACTGTTGCTTCAGGGCAGCGAGGCGTTGTGGGGCGGGGGGGGCGGGGATGGCGGCGGCGGGGGGGTGGGGGCGGGGGCGGGAGCGGCGGAGGCGGGGGGGGGGCGGAGCGGAAGACACGATGGAGTGGAAATCGATGGGACAGCGTGTGGTGGCGGTAGAATCGTGCCTGTTCGTGCTGCAGGTGCTGAAGGCGGCCAGAAGGCGGACGATAGGTGATGTTTTTTTTTGTTTTTTTGTTTCGGGTTGTCGATGTTTTTTACAGTAGTTCTGTTTATATATATATATATTATTTTTTTTTTTATGGGAAACTTTTGCAAAGAAAAAAAGGTACCTGGTACTGATGTGAATCATCTCGTTTCGTTAGTTTGTACCAAAAACTATAAAAAAAAAAAATCGAACTGCCTGGTATGGTGCGAGGTACCGCTCTGACCGAAAACTTAGCACGCATTCGGAAGCTGAGACCGATATCAAACGGTGCTTATATTTTCGGTCAAAGTGGTATCTGGTATGAAGATGTGTGCATCTGTTGTCAATGTTTAAACAACGAGTACACGGACAGTTTCGTCTCGTCTCGTCTCGTCTTTGAAATGTTTTCGTCTTGTCTCGTCTTGAAGCAAAAAATGAAGTATTAAATTTAGTCCATTGGCTGACAGGACGGGAAAGGACAGGACAGCTGCGGAGGCAAGAAAGAAAATCGAACACGACTAAGAAAGGCCGAAGTTTGAGATTGACAAACAAACAAAAAATGATCCAAGTTGTGGAGCCATTCTACTGAAGCTCAAGCGTAGAATGCACGCACCACTTCTCGAATAAGAAATCCAGCCTGGACTAGCGTTCCTGTTTCTTATTCGGCGTGGAGTATCCTGTACTCGCATGTACTCCAGCCGGTCATGTTTTTATAGCTTGTCTGTCTATATTCTATCTCATGCAGAGGTCGTAGTTCGTACGTTGACCTATCCGGCCAAAGTAGAGCAAGCAACTCATATTCTCCTTGCCTTGTTGGAGAGTTTCGTGGTTGTGTTCCACACGCAAACGAATTCGGGCTGCCGTAATTCTCGCAATTTCGATTTTATTATTTCGTACTGAAATATATACATAGAGGTAATTGTTTATTTTCCGAATTCGGGGAGACGAAATAGCGTTGTTTGGAATCGATGCCGCAAGTTCAGCTGCAAGACTCCCGTGGCGTGCAGCCAGCCGTGTTGACCCGTGGCGCGTCGTCATGTATTTTTCCCCCCCCCCCCCCCCCCCCCCCCGTCCTTCCCCTGCCACCACCGGCTCCTACCGCCGCTCGAAGGTCTGGGTCTCCTCCCCTTGTCCCAGCGAGCAGCGGTGGACGCGTATGTCCTCGAGGTGGAGCAGGCGGCGGCACAGCTCAGGGTGTTCTCCTATAGGGTGCAGGCGGTGGGGCTCACGGGGGGCGGCGGGATTGCCTCAGCCATTGAGGGACAGTCGTGGACGCTGAAGACGTTCAGGGTAAGCCTTCTTGCCTTCTTTCCCCCCCTCTCCTTTCCCTTTCTTGTTTCCTTCCCTCCCCCCTCCTTCTCCCCCCCCCTGCCTGGTCGGTGAAACCCGACGCGCCCCGTCCCGGCATTGTAGGGATGCGAGGGTCTATGGTCATACGACTACGGCCATGCATGATAATGAGCACACCCCCCCCCCCCCCATCCCTCCCTCGTCATACCACTACGGCCATGCATGATAATGGGTACCCCCCCCCGCCCCCCCCGACTCACCTCCCCAACGACGAGAGTCTGTTGACGGTATCTAGTTTTCTTCTGTTTGTTGTTTTTTTTTTTTTTTTTTTTTCGCTTCGTGTTTGTCGTCGAGTGCTTCTTTGCGGTCGAAACCTTATACCCTTTTCGTGCAAACCGCTTATCGAAATATTAATAGAGTGGTTTTGGACAATAAGCACACCCCGCCCTAATGCTTAGCCCTGTGAAAAGCGTGACAACCCTAATGAATACCATGGTATGTGACAAGGTTGTACCCCCCCCCCCCCCCCCCCCCCCCCCCGACCCTAAAATATATATTTTCTTTTTTTAACCCTCCCCCCCCCCCCCCCCCCCCCCCCCCCCCCCCCCCCCCCCCCCCCCCCAGACCCTAAATGTATATATTTTCCTTTTTAACCCTCCCCCCCCCCCCCCCCCCCGCCCCCCTTCCGCGACCGACCGTTCTTCAGAACGACGCCAGCCCGTACGTCGAAAAGTGCGCCAACCGTTGCCTTTCGGTGCGCCGAGTCATCTTCCCGCCGTCCCCACCCCCGCCCCCGCTGGGCCCCGGGGACGAGGCGACTGCAGCCCCTCCCCCCTTCCCAGCCACCGCCTCCGCGTCCGCCACCGCACCTGCCGCTGCTGCCCCGTCGTCCACCGGGCCCGCCGCCGACCACGCTGGGGAAGCGACGCGGGGGGTCGAAGAGCGGGGCGCGCACCCTTCCGCGGGGACGGCGCCTGAGGCCGCCGAAAGCGGCGGGGGGGGCAACGGGAGTGGGATGGTGCCGCGACACTCTTCTGCCTCCTCTTCTTCGTCTTC
Organism: Macrocystis pyrifera; assembly: GCA_031763025.1. Lineage (NCBI taxonomy): Eukaryota > Phaeophyceae > Laminariales > Laminariaceae > Macrocystis > Macrocystis pyrifera. The sequence goes on along the minus strand of JASSKH010000016.1, from coordinate 9,374,511 downwards.
CGTCGCCGGTGGTGGTGGCGGTGGCGGTGCCCAGGCGTTGGTGCCGATGAGGGCGCGGGAGATGACCTGGCGTGGTGTGGTGGAGGCGGCGCTGATGTCGCTGCTGCGAGGGTTCAGCCGCGTGAAGCGGTGCAGCACGGAGGGGCGAGCGCTCATGAGCATGGACCTCCAGGTAGGGGGGGAGAGATAGGTGTAGGCGGGGATGGGGCGCGGTGGGGCGAGGGGTGTACCCATTGGCTTGCACGGCCGAACGTCGTATGGCCAGAGACCTTCGCGTCCCTATTATGTGTGACCCCAGATCTGAGGTAGGAGTTGGAGGGAGCGAGAAACAAAGAAGGGGCGAAGGTAACAGATGGGATGGAAAGAAGAAGACGATGCCGGGACGGCGGCGCGGGGAGGGTGTGCATTGCCAGTCGGTGGTGGCTGGAGTGAACGTTTGCGTCACACGTGCCCGCGTGATGATTTTTACACAACGCGCCGTGACGTGGCGTGATTGTGATTCCCCGCCCCTGGTTTGGGAGGATGGAGGCGGTTGTCGGTAGTCCTCTTTGTACCCAAACCGCATCCTTTGCGTTCACGGGCAGGGCGGGCATGCATTCGTGAGGTTGCAAAAACTTGCACGATGCTCGTCGCCCCCCGTCATGTCTTGCGTAGCTCGTGAAAATGCCACACCCATCGTCGCTCCTTCGTGTCGCGTTCATTTCGCGTCGTGTCCCGTTTACCTCGGGGCCACAATCATCCATACCGCTCCGTACGGAAAAATGTACGGATCGAGTTTATGCTACAGCTTTTTTTTTTGTTCTTTTTTTTTTTTCCCCCGCCCCCGGTCTAGGCGGGAAATACAAGAACCGGTTCGTCTTCATTTTATTGACCTCTAAACGGCCCTTATATTTCCGCCCATAACCTTACCATGCAGTACCGTCTGATCTCACTTTTTTTATCACGGGGGACCATAGTAAACAGGGACCAAATATTGTTAGCATTAATCGGGAAAATGTATAGGTTTTTCGTGCGTACCGTAGGTCCTATTTACTATGGTCCTCCGTAATAGTAGTGGGTCCCTGATGATGTCATCTCACACCCGTGGTGTGCGCCACGCCTACTTACCACCGCCCCTGCCGCCGGAGGCAGGCCCTCACCTTGGGACTGGAAGACCCGCCGCGGCGCAGGCGTCGAAGGCCCACGTGCACGCCTACGTCAATGCCTTCTACTTCGGGGAGGACGACCTGCACAACTGGATCAAGGTATATACGTGTTTTATTTTGTTGTATTTTATTTTTTTGAACATGAGCTGTTTGTGCGAGGATTTCGTCGAGTTTCATTGGATTTGCAAGCTGTGGGTGACATTTCGATCGCGCGTATATATCTGTGTGTATGGAGGCTCTCGGGTTTTCCTCGGCATTTATTTTTTTTCGAGGGAGGGGGGGGTGTGTCGGGTGGGGTGGGGCCGGGTCTGGTCGGGTCGTGGGTCTCGGGTCATGGGTCGGGTCGGGTCGCGGGTCGGAGGTCGGGGTCGGGTCGGGTCGCGGGTCGGGGGCGGGTCGGGGGCGGGTCGGGTCGGGTAGGGTCGGGGTCAGGTCGGGTCGGGTCGGGCCAGGTTTTCATACTCTCACGATTCGGGTCGGGTTATCTCTACCCGACTCAACCCGACCTGTCACGTGAGGTTTGCCCCGACCTCTCAACAGCTCTATTAGTAGCATGTATACACGCCCGCAGCATCATCTTGGTTGTGCTGCTGCTCGCTCTCGTTGTCAAAAGGTTGAAGCTAATATCACCGCTTTTCTCGTTTTGTAGGTGGGTATTCCTGGGTCTCAATAACTGAAGTAGGCTTGATACCGTAAAACATGTTTTTTTTTCGGTTTCTCACGGGTCGGATCGGGTCAAGGGGGTTAATTTGCACTCTTGCGGGATCGGGTCGGGTCACCCTTGTTAGCCGACCCGACACGAGGTTTGACCCGACCCGTCGTGAACAGCCCTAATTTTTTTCTTCATTTCGGCAACACTGTTCGTATTTCGGGGGACCATAGTAAATAAGACCTACGATACACGCAAAGACCTAGATATTTACCTATTTTTACTAACAATGGTTAGTGCTATTTACTATGTCCCCCGTGATAGAGCTACCTCCTGCAGCACTACTGCGCCGCCGCTGAAACGCCACGTGGAAGCATATTTCTGCTACACTACCGTTCCGTTGCTGAAGCACCAAATGGAGCAGAGCACTGTTGCTGCTACCATTGCCTGGAACAGCCCTCCTATTACGGGGGACCATAGTTAATAGGACCAAATATTGTTAGCAATAGTTGGTAAATATATAGGTTTTTGTGTACACCATAGGTCCTATTAACTATGGACCCCCGTAATAGAACAAACGCTGCTGTGTCCACTGCTGTGCCGTTGCTGAGACTCTACCGATGGGCACAGCCGTAGCACTCCCGCGCACTGCATCTATACCCACCAGACCGGGGTTGTTAAAATATCTCCCTACCTGCTTCTGCCGCGCTGCGCCCTTCAGAAGTTCATACGGAGCGACGGCCGGACGGCGCGGCGGTTGCCTTGGAGGCTTTCCCTACGATAAGCGTGGCAATTTTTGACCCGCAATATAGCCGACTGGACGGGCTCCATTAGCCTCCCACTATCGTTGGACCGCCATTTTAGAGTTGTTACACAGCATTGTTCTTGATACGTATATATATATATATATATATGCTTTGGTATATGCTTTGGGTTTTTTTTTTAGTCTATCGGGTCGCCCTTTGTAAGGGCCCATCTTAACGGGGAACACTAAATTTCGTTCAATCAGATGTAAATTAAATCAGAAAAAAAAAAAAAAAAAAAAAAAATCTAGTCAAATTGAACGAACCTAAAGTCCTCGATAAGATGGGGCCTTGAACTAAATTAGAAAAAAAAAAATTAAAAAAAAAAAAAAATCATGGTCAGATTGAAAGAGCCGAAAGTCCCCCTTAAGATGGGCCCTAGTAATATTTTCAATAAATCAGTTCTTTGAGTGGAGGCGAAAGAGCTCAGTAAATAGTGAGGATAGTGAGGATAATGAGGATAATGAGGTGCCTCTGAGGCGTTGTACGATACAGGTCCACCCAATTACGGGGGGGGGGGCACAGTAAATAGGACCTGCGGTACATACAAAAACCTACACATTTACTTATTTTTACTTACAACATCTGGTCCTATTTACTATGCCCACCCCCCCCCCCCCCCCCCCCCCCCCCCCCCCCCCCCCCCCCCCCCCCCCCCCCCCCCGTGATAGTTTTTCTGGGGCTCCTCACTTGACCTTAAGGGGCTCCATACCTCACCCGAACACTGATCTTCAGTACGAATCAAATTGCATCCCGGAGGAGAATGCAGTGAGGGGTGAAGGGTGAATTGGAAGTGCCGTGGCCCAAGTGTTAAAAAACGTCATTTTTCGAAACAAGATTGGCTTCATTCCGACGATTTTGGGTTAAGGAACCGGGTCATTCAGGAAACATTTCTAGCGGAAAAGTGCCCCTTCTATCGTGGAACGCGTTCTCCATCGTAGCGCGCGGATTGTCTGGTGCCCTTTTTTTGGCGGGGGGGGGGGGGGGGGGCGGGTTAGCTTTGTTTCGCACACGGGATGATGATGATGATGGTGGTGATGATGATTTTGAGCGTGTGATGGTTGATTACGAGGGCCTGTAGTAAGTAGTAGAACCGACGATGGGCCCGAACGGTACGGCATGTCTTCTCCCTCTGTGTATGCACGTCATGTTTGGTTGTGATTGCTGTCTTCCCCGGTCTCGGAGCGATGGCGCCCCCGCCCCATCAAGACGCGGAACCGACACGGCCAATTCTTGATGCTGCTGCTAATTCTGCTGTTGTTGTTGGTGGTGGTGTTGTTGTTGTTGCTGCTGCTGCTGCTGCCGCTGTGCTCTCCTGCTTTGCCGTGCCTATTGCTTGCGGCTGCTGCTACTACTACGACTACTTCTGCGACTACTGCTACTACTACTGCCGCTGTGCTCTTTCTGCTAAATGCCACTGCGACTTGTACTACGATTTCTGCTACTGCTAATTGCTACTACTGCTACCGCTACTGCTACTACTACTGCTACTCCCAGGAGCGGTGGCGAAGCTACCCAATGTACCAGATGGTCTCGCTCCTGCAGTGCGGGGAAGGGGGCGCCGCCTCGAAGGTCCTGCGCAAGCGCCGGGTCAAGGACCTCGTCGCCCAAGTGGAGTCGCTCTACCTACCCTGGAACGCCGGGGGAAGTAGCGGAACCCCCCCCCCTTCCTCCTCCTCCTGTTCCTCCTCGAAGGAAGTCAAGGTCAAGGGCACGCCGCTTGTTGCTGCGTACCCACCGTGTGAATAGGGAATGGTGGCTTGGAAGCATTCGGGGTTACGGCAGTTGCGGCAGGATTGGTTCCACGTTCCGTTTTCGCTTTCGCGCGAACTTTTTTTTGGCACCCCTTCCTCCTTTTTCCTCTCGCCGCCTGACTTGCTCCATCCTGCCGTCACGTGTGGGCTTTCGTGTGCAGGGTTAGACGGGTTGAGAGTCCTCGCCAGGTTTGGGGCTGACATGGCGAAAACGCCTGATTCCGGTGGCGGTTACCATTGATTTTGATGGCGGTAATGGCTGATCTCGATGGCAGTGATTACTGGTTTCGATGGCTGTACTCGCTGCCTTCGATGATGGTAAATTGTTGAGTTCGATGGCGGTAATTACTGATTTTGACGGCAGTAATTACTGGTTTCGATGGCGATAGTTGCTGCTTCGGTGACGGTTGTGGTTGATTTTCGATGGCGGTAACAGTAAAAAATGTTGGTTTTGATGGCGGTAATTTTCTGATTTAGATGGCGCGAAGACACGGGGGGGGGATGGATGGATGGATGGATGGGTGTCGCGAGTCGCTGGGCAGGTTTATCGATTGTCACCTGTTTCTTTGGTTCTTTTCTGCGGAGTTTTCTGGTCATTCGCGGCTTTTGACGATATCGTGGTAGACTACTACACCTTTGTATTAGTTGTGGGTGTGCCGCCCTCCCCGCCCCGGGTTTTTCTTTTAGAGGCGCCGACCCCATGCCATACTATCAAATACAATAGAACGGTTCACGTGTGTTGATGAGGTTGTCGATTTTAAATGGCGGTCTTGGCCGAAACGGGGTCGAAGAAGCTATACTTGAACTGCTGTTGTCGTCTTTCGGCACGTGTTGGTTCCGAGGGGGAGATAATTAGAGGGGGGGGGGGGGGGGGGGGGGGGGGGGGGGGGGGGGGGGGGGGGAGAGGGGGGGGGGGGGGGGGGGGGGGGGGGGGGGGGGGGGGTGTACTCGATAGGAGAGATGTACTCGATCTCATGCATGGCCGCAGTCGTATGACCATAGACCTTCGCATCCCTACAATGCCGGGGACGGAGCATGTCGGGTTTTCACCGACCAGGCAGACATTGCTTGCACCAAGCGCGAAGCGCCGTGAGGTGTCCGGCGAGTGGCATGAAGGGTGAGCTGCATCCTACTAAGAACCGCTTGTAGGGGGGGGGGGGGGGGGGAAGAGAGGGAGCGAGCGAGTTCTGTGGCGTTGACCTCACCAATACTCTTTCATCGACAGCGCAAGCAGAAGATTGGTGATGCGATTTTCCGGCGGAAGACAATACTGATGGTGCTCGAACGCTTTTTCGTGCTCGCCGCGAAGAGCTTACCCCGCGAAGGAAGGCGAATAAGTTTGTATAATAATTTCGCTTTTTCTTAATGTTGCTTGTATGTACGTACGTGATGCAAGGAAGGGCTACGATCTCGCCGCTGGGGTTAACCGAGGAAACGCGGAGCGCCGTGGTTGCGATTGCGCTCCAGCTCGTTTGCTCTCTCGCGGACACTGCGTGGACACTGTTTGCAGCAGTCAACCCATAGATGCAGCCGTACAGGTACCGAGCGTATCATATTTTTAATAGTGATCGGAGCTACAACTTGTGGCTGTGTTTGCATGTTGTGTTCAGTTTTCGCCGCGGAAGGTGATGACGCGTTGGCAACACCGCAAGGAGTAAGAAAAAGGAGCCGCTCAAGCAACAACTCTTCCCTCTGGGTTCATAGAGGTGGCCCATGGGACTCCGAGGGGAGTCCTGTGGGACATCCATGGGACCTCACTACCCGTGGTCCCTCGGTCTAGATCTCCGTGAAACCCCCATGGGCCTTCCAAGCAGTCATAGTAGAGTGTTTGTGGGATGCTAACTGTATCGCATGAGATGTGGACATTCATCACAAACGTTGCTCACATGTACGAGTAGTTCAGGAAAAGTCCACCCCAAGCTATCAGGTACCAGTTTATAAACCTGTTCCTGTCATACCATACACCCAGGATGCGTGTCGACGCGAGCACTTGAATTGCGAGGGCTCTCCGCGCTTCGAAACCCTTTCGTGCACGCGAGGTGGACCTCTTTGTTTTGTTTCTTCCGTTATCGTGCCCGCCTGCCTCGACCTCATCCGGGGAGGGCCTCTGCCCGCTGCCCTACTCGTGCGGCCGGCGTACGCCCAGAAATATATCAAACCGGCAAGAAGCAGTTTTTGTACAGTAAGCAACTTGTGTGTGCTGAGAATTTGGTGTTCCAAGAATTTTAGGCTTTTTTTTGGCAAGTTTAAGAAGTTACAGCTACTGTACGTGAACATCTGGGCTCAACAAGGACGCCGCTCTGAATTATATACCAGGTATACTGTTAATGGTATTTTTAAAAGCCTGCGCTCAACGTGGACATCACAACAAGCCGCGTAACCGTAGACAAAATAGGAGATTTTTTAAGTGCCGTCGCGGACTGTATGCCCGTTCATGATTTGCCGTTTCTAAACATGAAAGTGTTCTTTATCTGGCGGAGTGGGTAGACGGGCGCCGGCGGGCTCGCGTTATATTTCTACGCTCGCAATGCGGAGGGCCTCCGAGAGCCGGAGCGGAAGGGCTGCTTGACCCGGTTGTATTGGATAAGCCCCCGGTGAAGTTGTTGCAAGCGTTTTACGTGCGCATCAGGGGAAAAAAAATGAAAGATGCTCTCGTTTCCAGAGTGTGCGACCCTACACAACGACCCTCGTGGTATTCTCAGGAAACTTTGAACAGCAGCGAGGACCCAAAACACACGCAACCATGCCGTATCGAGGCGTCCATCTCTCGGTGGGGCTAAGTTCCCATGAGCAGGCCCACCAAAACTTGTCATTTGTGGAGCCTTGTCACGGGGACGTCTGGGTCTACTCGCTCATCGCATCGCCCCAGATTCTTTCCCACTCCCTCCTACACGACCTCCCCTCTACCTCCTGCCGCTGGGCTTTTTTTCCTTTCGCTGCTCCAGAGACCGCCCCCCTTGTGGCCGGCGCACCCGTGTGGACCGAGTGCCGGAAGCGTGTGCGGATCTGCTCCCCTCCAACCCCAACCACCTCCCAGCATGGGGGAGAGAGTCTGCCCGCCGTTCATTTTTACCTGGATTGCCCGCTCACCATTTTCCGGGGGGGGGGGTGTGGTGGGGGGGGGAGTACTCGTGTTATGCATGGCCGCGGTCGTATGACCATAGACCCTCATATCCCTACAATGCCGGGACGGAGCACGTCGGGTTTTCACCGGTCTGACCTACGTTGCTTGCACCAAGCGCGACGCGAATGAGGTGGTCGGTGAATTGCATCCTACGAAGAATCGCTTGTGAGGCGGACTTGCATACGGGTGACAGTGCCAATGGATTAATTTAATTTCCGGTGTGACCACTTCCAAAGACGGTGATGGGAGTACTATGTAACTGCCTCGTTGGGTGGTGTGTCGGGGGGGGGGGGGGGGGGGGGGGGGGGGGTACCATTATCATGCATGACCGTAGTCGTGTGACCATGGACCCTCGCATCCCTGCATTGCCGAGACGGAGCACGTCGGGGTTTTCACCGACCACGCAGACATTGCTAGCACCAAACGCGAATCGAAACGTGGGAGGCTTGGCGAGTAGCATGAAGGGTGAGCTCCGTCCTATTAAGAACCGCTTTTCAGTTGGGCTTGTATGTGGGGGGGGGGGGGGGGGGGGTGCGACCATGCCTATATCGTCCGTCTTCCCTGCGCTCTCCGTTACGGTGCACGTAAAGTTAGTACTAACAATAGTGTATTTTTTCCCGGTTGTTGTGGCCGTCATCTTCACCTTGACCCGTTCTTTCTACCCAACAGCATCAATCAGTACGCTCGCAAGCAGCGTCCGTCCCGGCTGTTCATCCCACCAGAGGGATAGTTACGAACTATTGTATGTGGTCACAGACTGACGCAGAGAAAAAAAACAGAAGATTCACAATATATAGTTGGAGCAAGGGTAATCAAAGGACGTGCCAATCGGGTTTTTTTTAGACGGGAATGACAAAAGGCGAGACCGTCCGCTGTATTTTCCGTTAGTCGCTTCAGACCACTCTTATTTGGTTTCCGCGTCTTGGTTCCCCACCATTTCTGCGCGATTTTAGTTATAACCTCGTGATGACAATCGATGCAAAAAATAAATAAAAACAAGCGTAAACGATGCGTTTACTACCCCTTTGGGATTTCAGAGAGGGGGAAAAAAAGGTGCTGATAAAGTGGCGATTGGGGCAACGAACGGCCACTGCGAAACTGGGGATGACAAAATATCGGTCTCCGAGATATACGCAGGGAAAGGAGTCGACGCGTACGGTACGAGGGCAGCAAGCATGATAATCTTCCCGCACTGCCAGGCGCTCAAACTGCCCGTAAATGGTTGGTAAGCACCAAACTCATCAACCATTGCTTTGGTCTCTTGTCTCGGAGTCCCAAATAGGTTATATAATCCACACCAGCAGACGGCCATGGGACGGCGGTCAGATTTTCCCAAAATGTGTGGTTTTCTAAGCAGTTCCAAAGTCAGTGATTATCAGAAAAGGGACGTGGACGCGTACGTAGTATAAAAAAAACTTTTTTCCGGGATGAAAAGCCCCCAGTTGACCCCGGGGAACTATTTGGACACTCTCTCTCCCGTGTCGTCGCACTGCTGACGTGATCACCTGTCACAGCGGTATTAAAACGGTTAGCGTCTTCGGTGTCTTACTCCATCATCGCACGCGGTAAACCATGCGGCACAAGTCTGCCGGGGACAGCTGAGGGCGTCGTTGTCCGCCTGCACCACTCCCGTGGCGTGAACAGGAGGCGCTGGGTAAACCCAAATCACTACATCTCGACCGATAGTGTCTCAGCTCATCATGACGACCGCACGGTTGCCTCGTACCCGGAGGCAGGCTCGCATTTGAAGGCATACAACCAACCGCTGTGTGATGCACTTCCACCGATAACAGCACCCGTCTAGACAGCCAAACCACAAGCCAACCGCAGTACAGGCAAGCACTGCTGCGTGGCGCTATTTACAGGCCAACCGCATGCGTCCTTAGACAAAACAAACCGATAGATAGCAGCATACATACATACGTAGTCCGCGCCCGCGCAGCTCTGTCGAAAGCGGCGAGCGATCAACCGGACCTGCTTTTAATATTCTCCCGTGCAGTGGCTCGCGAAATCAATACATACATAAAACCATGTAAAAGCATGCAAAACCCTAACAACGTACTCCGAAGCCAAGCGCATGACTCGGTCTGGTCGTCCACAGAATGGCACCATAACCATGGCAACAACACCACAGCCCCCTCAAGTGCCAGCGTTTCGACCAACCAAGAAGCTTCGTCTGATGCTTTGGCCAATAGAAAAACGGCGGGGGCCCCTTTTCCCTTTCTCCTGCTCATGATATCGTGTGGTTCGTCGAAACGCTTGCTGGTGGAGAGCGACAGGAATATCCCCGCTCCCGAAAAAAAACACCATCTAAAAAAAGCATCAACTGAGGGCACATGCTCCATCGGCGACTGCACAGCGCACACGCTCAAAAAACCGTGGCCTGCACGATACGCGTCAGAGGGCAAGTCAGCCCCGCCCTCTGGAAGGAAGCCGACATTCGCTCCGGAGTGAACACAACAGCAGCCCAGTTATCCAGGTAGCTGACGCTCGCTCCTCCGCTCGACCTTCGGTAGAGACGACGACACTGCCTTCACACACCAGGTACAGCATCACATCGCTCTTGTCTGGAAATATACGGAATGCTCCAGTACTAACATGGGTAACCAAACGGTTCCTACACACCCGCAGACAGTGACACAAACAGCACTGAAAATAATGTGAGCGTCAAGCGCGTAAATATAAAAGCAGCCCAACCGCACGACACTCTGTCGAACAAGCCCAGGCATGGAACAGAAAACACAAGACCTGGTACGTATGTAAACAAAACAGAGACCGGCCGACGTGGGCCGAGCCACGAAGCAACGCACTCGCTCCCTCCGTCTGCTATGGCGAAGATGTGCGCTCTACGCGGTGAGATGTACGGTGCATGGGGGCTATTTTACTCACCGACTCACCGCCAAACAGCACACCGCTCCTCGGTACTAATACGGGGGGACCATATTAAATAGGACCTACGGTACACACAAAAGCCTATATATTTCCCTATTTTTACCAACAATGTTTGGTCCTGTTTACTATGGTCCCCCGTAAATAAAAACTCTGGGCATGAGGATCGCTTCGTCTTCATGCTAGTGTCTAAACGCTCCTCACATTTGTGCTGCTATTGCGACAAGTCAGCTATTACTGCTACTGTGCCTTGCTGCCGCGCCGCCCAAGACATACTACACGCAAAAACACCCAAAGAGCCGCCGCTCAGCTCACCGCCATGCCGAGAACAAAACACTGGAGAAAAATAGAATAAATCAATCGTAAATATTACACATGGGAGAGCGCTTTCCCGCAGAAACCCACAAAAATGAGCTGAAAAATCACAGCCTAGACAAGCCGCCCACGGGAAACCGCGATGCTGATGACCGCAAGCGGTCGGACTCAGGTGACCCCGAAATCCAACCCTCGCGAAGGCAACAATCGCGAAGCATACTCGAAACCTGCCGACGAAAAACGAATCGGGCAGGCGGGAAGGGGAGGGGGTGTACTCGATATCATGCATGGCCGTAGTGGAGGGGGCGGGGCGGGGGGGCGGGGGCGGTGTACTTGATACTATGCATGGCCGTAGTCGGCGGGGTGGGGGGGGGGGGGGGTCACAGGGAGAAAAAGACAGCCGCAAAAAGACGACTACAAATATAAAGAAACAAATCAACAATCTCCGACAGAAAATTCGATTCCCATTTTTTGAGGATTATATTCGCTCTGCCTGTACGCTCACCCTGATAATAGACAAACATAAATGCCGATTATCCTGACCGAGAATTGCTTTTTTTTCTAATAAGAACGATGATATGGAAACGCCTCCTTTTTTTTCTCGCTTGTATTTCCCTCGATGTCAAAATTTAACCTAGACCCTAACCTTTAACCTTGACCCCGTTAGGACTGAACTCCCGTTTCGCGCACACAACTTCCTTAGAACTACAGTAGAGTCAAATAGGCGTGTTTGGGCACTGCAGCACTAAAAAACAAATAAAATAGCATACATACCTATATATATATCATGTCTATGTATGAAGTACACATTTTTCATGTCTATGTATGAAGTACACATTTTTTGCAAACACAAAAAACGTTTCTCCTCGGGCCGCCGGTGTTCTCTCGTGCCCTCGGCCGCGTGGCGCGTGCTCTGATGGGCCTTCAAAAGTCGCGAATTCTGGCAAGTAACTACGGGGAGGCATTCCGACCTGCTATAAAAACTGAAAGTTAGATCCTGGGTTACATAGCGGGCTCTCTCTCTCTCTCTCTCTCTCCCCCCCCCCTCTCCCCGCCATGGTGTGTGCCTTCATTCTTATCGCGAGAAGAGCTCGGCCCTTTCTTCTCTCATCGACTCGCGTCTAACTGCGCCCAACCACCCTACGCGCTCTCAGCAGATGGTCGGTTTTTATCGCACTTCTCATCTTGGTGGTCGCAACGTACCCGGGCCGCCAACACGGTCAACCCCTTTCGTAATGACCGTAACCAAGTTTCCGGGGCAAAAACTGCTTGACTCCAGAGTTGATTTATGCCGTGCGGTAGTTGGGGTTTACGGCGCTTTCGAGGCCTGAGACGCGACAAGGACGAAGCCAAAAAAAAAGACGACTCGGGTACAAGCCACACGTACAGTAGTAGCCCGGCGCTGCTGGGTTTGTTGTAGCTTCGCGTCCCGGAACAACAAGCTCGCCGCATGATGCTACTCAAGCGCTGCAAGACCGCTGTCCTTGCACGGTTGACGAGAACGCGCGCGATTCTAAAAAGTCTTGGCCCGTCGTACGTGGTCCTCAAAAGGTTTGTTGCGGGAAAGAACGACCCGGTTTCTTGCCATCTCGCTCGCATTCATAACCTGAGACCAACAGAACAGCCTCACCCCGCCGCAGCATAAGCATCAAAACCGCACCACAACATAAACAAACCCGTGCCCCCGCCCTCAGGGACAAAAGCACCACGCGCGCGCACGCGCGCATGCACGCACTGGCCCTCGCCCTCGCCGCAACAGCTCTCGACGGCGAGGCCGGCAACAGGAGCACGTTTTCCAACCCTCACTTTGTGCACCGAAGGCCTGCTGTCGGGGTCTGGGTCAAGCGCCCGGTGCGCCACGAGCGACAACGCCTCGCTGCCCGTCTGGTGCTTCACCACCGACACAAGCTGCGGCCGAGACGACGTTGCCAGCTCAGCCGGGGCCGGGTCCCCGATGGACATGGCGTAGACAAGGGCACCGATAGCCCAGACGTCCGCCTTGCCTACAATGGATCGTCGGAACACCAACATTATAAAAAAAGGGTGAGGGCGGAGGGGAGAGGGTGTAATCACTATCATGCATGGGTCTATTAATAGTCGTACGACCAGGGGGGGGGGGGGGGGGGGGAGGGGGGGAGAACAGAGGTGGGTAAAAGTCGGCGACGGCGGGCATCGAACAGTATCGACATTTGATGGTGCCGTCCCAACTTCAACATCCACCGTTGCAAGTCCGTTTTTATTTTTCGTCACTTTTACCTTATTTTTGCCTGTTTTTTTCGCTCTTCGTTGTTTCATCCGCGTGCAAGAACCTCTCATTTTCTTCGTCCCTGTTTTTACGTATCCCAACCTATCGTGTTGCTCTCGTCTACTTTACGCACGTTTTTCCTTGCAGCTAGCGACCTACCAGGTAATGGTTAGAAGCGGAGGCTTGATTTCGACAAGGAGACAGATGCGTGACGGATGCGTCTCCGCATTGAAACCCGACGGGTGCACACCGGGGTAAGCTTCCTGTCCTGGTGCGTTCTTGGTCGGCGTGCAAGCCATCCCGCATCTTACGCAACAAAACCATTAGTATAAAGTTTCCCCTTAAACCAGCAGCGACGGTAGCAGCAGCGACAGCAGCAGCAGCAGAGTCCTAAAATTTTCCGTCCGGCAGTCAACCACGCTTCAGACCCCCCCCCCCTCTGCCCCCCTTCAACTCGCCCACGGGTCTTGCTTGCGACATCGGGCCTCGTGCCCACGGGGCTCGCTCCGTGCTCAGGGCCACGCATCGATCCGAGGGCTCGCCACAATAACGCGGCGTCGCCACAATAAGTCCCACCACTCAATTCGTTCGCCCTCTCACCCGAATACGCCACCTTCGAGCCGAGCAGGAACTTCCGAACCTCCGGCGCCATGAAAGGGATCGTTCCGGCGGCGTTTTCGGTGAGGGGTCGGGACGAGTCAACGTGCGTCGAGACCCCCAGATCCGCGACCCTCACCGCGCCACTCTTGGTAAACAGGACGTTCGCCGGCTTCAGGTCCCGGTGGAGAACTCCACGCTGCGCAGGGTTGGGGGGCGAACAAGCAGTATACGAGTACCCACGGGACGCAGGCGTCATATTTATACCTGGTATATATATTTCGTTGATGTTTTCGTTTTGGCCGATTTATTTCCAAGGAGGTGAGGAGAATGCGGGATTTCTTCCTCGCGATCGTTGTGCGTCAGGCGGGTGTTCTTACCGGACACCTTGCGGCGGTTACGTGCGTGCTGATGCGCGCAGAGGGTGGGCGAGCCCCCCGTGGTATATGGTGCCGGGGGTACGTAGGCGCATGAAGACGAAAGACCCATGAAAAATTATCTACCGTACGTAAACACCAGGGTATACACCATCCCTGGATTACCAAGGGGGACCAACATGAGGCTACGGACCGGGTGACCCCTCCTTTCGTGGCAACGCCAGGCGATTAACCCTTCAGGAGCGTCTTGCGACAAGGACAAAAAAAAAACGTCGATGGTCTATATATTTTACTCTTATCTCATGTTCGGCGTAGAGCACATACACACAGCCTTTACCTCGTGGAGTTGCTCCAGCCCTTCGCACAGCCCTAAGGCCACCCTTGCTATCACCGCCGCCGGCATCCCTAGCGACTCGCCTCGCGCCGAGCCCGGAGCCACCCCGGGAACAAGCCCTCCGCCTCCCCTGGGCTCGATGGCCGCCACTTGCGTCGAGGAGAAGGGACCGCTCCGCCCCTCGCCAAGGATGAGCCCGTGAAGGTCTCCCCCCTCGCAGTACTCCAGCTCCAGAAACGCGAGAGATCGATGGCCGAGGGTCTCGACGAAGAAGTCGTAAAGCTGGAAGGACAAGTCAGTCGCCCAGCAGTCGGCGGCAGCAGCCGCGGCGGCGACGGCAGCCGTCGGTCAGGATTGCAAGACTATATAGCTTCGTTGTACTGCTGTACAATTGTATCATACCATACTACTGTAGGTAAGTAGCCATCTGCATTTCGGCTTTTTCGCGGCACGTACACGGACATTTACACTTGATTTTTTACAGCATGTAAACTGTACCTGGTACATGGTGCTCAAAATACGATTCAAATTGAACTTGAAACTCTACTGCCGTGCCACTAGATCTACAAGTACGGTAGGAGGAGATTTTGCCTGGAAAGTAAGTTAAATACTACTGTAGAGCTCCTCTCTAAGTGTCGGCTTTTAATAGAGGTTCGTACTCACCCCGACTCGACTACCGATGGGTGCTGCGCCTAAACCGGAGGGGGGGACAACTCGTACCGTGCACGGCTGTAGGACCAGGTACCGAAACCGCCGTGACGACGAAGGCCAGTTCATACCACCTAGAATACCACTGATTTCCAACTACACCTGCTACATACGAGTGGTGCACAGTACGTGCAGGTCTAAAGTTCGCTATCCCACCAATCCCGTTCCTCATCACCTGCACCACCTCCCCAGACCGGTGCACCCTGCCGCCAGCCGCTTTTTCCCCCCTTCCCCTCGCCAACCCTCTCAGCGGGCGCTCCCACTAGACGCTTCGACCCAACGCTGACATCACCATCACCAGCAGCAGCAGCAGCAGGCTTATTGAGTGCAGCACGAACACCAGCTCCCCCCGCCCTCCCGACACCGTCGCCACCCATGCCAGTCCTCTCGCCCGGCCATCCATCACCGCCACCGCCACTGCCGTGGCTGCCGCTGCTGCCGGCCAGGAGCAGCAACCGGGCTTCGTTCACAGCCTCCGGTAGGTGCTGGCTCTCCTTCAGAACTCTCAACCTGCCGGTGGTCCCGGCATCATCTACTATTGCTGCTGCTGGCGCTAATGCTGTTGGTCCTGCTGCTGCTGATCCTGCTGCGACCACTGCTGCTGTGGTCGGGTCGTGGTTGCCGTAGCCGCTGAGAGCGCGTGAGCGCGACTCGGCCGGCGCGATTTTCTTCCGAACGAGGAGGACGGTCCCGTGCGACCCCCGCCCCAGCTCGCGAACGAAGCTGTACCTGTGCAGCTTGGAGTAGGCGGGGGCTTGCTCCAAGCGCGCCCTCCACGCCCAGCTGCCACTCCTGTTCCTGCTCGTAGTGCTTGTGCCCGTGCCCATGCCCTCTGCTGCGGCACCGATTGGTGAGGCGAGGCAACTCGCGATCGTGTCGACCGAGCGGTGGAGCTCGGTGCGCGCAGAGGCTGCTGCTGTTGCTGTTGCTGGTGGTGGTGCCGCTGCTGCTGCTGTTGGCTCTGCTGTTCGTGATGGTGGTGGCAATGGTACTATTGGTAGCTCTGTTGCTGCTGTTGCTGCTGCTGCCGCTGCTGCGCTGTCAACGCCGTTGGTGAAAACATGCGGGCTGGGGTTCGCGAGAGCATCAGAAACCTCCGCGCAATTGGCAGCGTCGAAGCTGTCGTCCGCACTAATAGTAGTGATAGGCCCGTCGGTGCCGTTCGCGAGCTTCGATAGCATGATCGCCATGAGGGCGCCGGTGTGCCTCGTGGCAGAAGAAGCTACGTTTCTGAAATGCTCGTTGGTGCGATCGCCCCAGAGCGTGCTGTCGCCGTCGCTTCGTGGCGGCACCGCCACGATGCCTTCCGCGGGCCACTGGGGCTCCAACTCCTGCTGCTGCCAGGCAGAAGCGTCATCGTCACCAGCGGCAGAAGCAGCAGCAGCAGCAGCCAAGGAGTTGTTCGCAATTAGTAAGGGAATGCTGTGCGGTAGGTTTAACGGGGCCAAGTAGGGCTTCATGTGGTTCGTCTTCTGCCTCCGCATCCGGAGAGAAAAGTCCTCCATCAGAAGGGGGGGTGGGGTGTGATAGCTTCAGGACCACCCCGCACAGACCTCCAAACCTCCCCTTGGAGCCGAACGTCGAGGAGATGGCAGGACGTCCTGCATGGTTGTTGTTGGTGCTGCTGCTATCGACAGATGTCTCGAGTTTACTTCTTTCGGAACGCCAGTTCAGTGTCAACCCGCTTCGGACGTGGTCCAGACAGTGGCCACCGATCTTCGTCGGGGTCGATGTGTACGCCCTGTCTTCTTGCTCAAAGGTGTGAAGCCGTGCTCCCCTGGAGCTTGGCCGCAACGCCAGCATGTCCCTGGTCTTGGCCAGCAGCCCGTCTGTCGCTAGTGGGATGCTTGAACAAGAAGTATCAAGAAAAATGCAAATTGTATGCATTGGAACTCCCTGTCTACAAAACTGGTGCTCTGCGCCCGTGCTTTTAGCTTGGGCAACTATACACCTTACCTGTACCGAACATGACTCCGATGCGAGTACTGACTGGCCTCTGCGCGTGTTTTGCTATCCTTGGGCCTCTTGAAGTCGATGGCTTCCGACCAAGCATGTCTATGTCAGGTGAAAAGAGGTACCGCAAAACTTGATGTACTGCTGTAGGTATCGTACGTATCATGTGCTGCACACGTATGTTGTGCTATCATCACGTCTTCGTTTTGTGCGAGGCAGGGCGGCAGGGCTTGTTCGTCGTCACGGTTGGTGTGACCCTACGCCGCGAAAAAAAAACATCCACCTCCCAGCCTTTGCGTAGCCATCTACAGGATACTCATCAACGAGAGCGCGACCCTGGTACAGTCGGACGAATACGTTCGCCACACGGTCGCACCGCTATTCGATCTATTACGAGTACGAGCACAAACCAAATGTCGCGGTTCTTTCATCCCCGCCCGCAACTCCCACCACAGCACAGGACAGTTAGGAAAAAAAAGCTCTCCGGTAAGAATGAGCTTCAATACGTAGTACAGCACACGTATGAACTCCTATACTTGGTATATACGTGACCTCCACTACAGCAGTACTTTGAAACTACACCTGTGACCTGACACCTATTACTAATAGTGCGTGACCTGCTGCTGCTGATGCTACTTGTGCTTCCATTGCTGCTGCTGCTGCAAATGCTAAATTTAATGCTGCTGCTGCCGCCCTCGGATGGTCGGACACGTCATCGTCGCAGGAGGGAACGGCGGCATGAACTCGCGCGGAAGATTCGCCGCCAAGGTCGCTGCCGGAGCGGCTGCGTCTCTGACGGCGCTTATCGTGGTGGCTCCGCTCCTGACGAGCGGTAAAGAGGCGGTGGCTCCCGCGGTTGCCGCGGAATCAACGATCGTGGACGTGAAAGGCGCCGTTTCGTACGTACAGTTTGACGTACAGACCTCGGAGGCGGAGACGGGTTCCTTCGTCGTTGAGGTCCACCCAGGTGCGTGTCAGGAGGGAGTCGTTGGCGCGCCGCCGGATGAGTATCATATCATTCATGGTCAACAACAGTATTGCGTATACTGCTGTGCGGTGATGGTTGCGGTGGTTGTGGTGGCGGGTGGGGGGCGTTGTCTTTCCCCCTCTGAGGTCAATATGGCCCGCTTTTCGGCGACTCCTCGCCTCTCTGCGTTCTCTCCTCATCTCTTGCGCATTTTTTTTCCCTTTTATTGCCCCCTCCCGTCTGACCGCCCGCCGCCTCTTACCCGGCATGCCCTGCCATTTTCTGCCCACGCTACATACCGCTGCCGTTGCCGATACCGATTCAGAAACCGATAACGACAGCGATGTCGATAGCCGATCTCGATACTGATACCGACATCGATACCGATACCAATAACGATACTGATAGCGATTGCGATACTGACAATGATGCCGACGCCGATACTGGTACCAATGCCGATACCGATCACGATACCGACATCAATACCGATATCGATACCGATGCCGATACCGAAATTTTCAGATACGAACTGCCAACTATGCCGATTGTCGCCGTTGCAGAGTGGGCTCCCCTCGGGGCGGAGCGCTTCGTCTCCTTGGCGGCGGCGAACTTCTTCGACCAGTGCCGCTTTTTCAGGGTGCTCAAGGGCTTTGTGGCGCAGTTCGGCATCAACGGGGATCCGGCCATACAGGCCAAGTACAAGAGCGCAAATATGCAGGACGACCCCGTGACGCAGTCGAACACGCGGGGGGCACCGTGGTGTTCGCCACATCCGGCAAGAACTCGCGGACCACCCAGGTGAGGAAGGCGTTTTTTTAATGGAAACATGGTTGGGCGGAGGGTACAGCAGTAACCTAAACCGCTGGCTGCGAATAGTGCAATGGTTTACTATTCAAACTACTCGCGTGGAGACTTTGTGGACAGCAGCATGGTCACGAGTCCTGGGGGGGGGGTACGCTTGAGCTTTGCGTTGTGTGACGCGTTACGTAGCCAGTGTGCGTTCCTTTCCGGGCGTGTCGTAGGCGGTGTATTTTTTGTAGGCGTTTCGGTGACGTGAACGGCATGCACGAGTGCTGAATCGCAGAAGAGTTTTAGATGCTACTACGGGGGACCATAGCAAATATGACCAAATATTATCAGTAAAAAAAAGTAAATATATAGGTTTTTCTCTGTACCTTAGGTCCTATTTACTATGATCCCCCGTAATAGAGCTTTTGACGAGATATCTTGGGCGCTGCCCATGCGCTGGGCGCCAATCCTTCGTTGGGATCACGAAACCCCTAAAGCAGTATGCAATCTGCTCATAGGCATGCGTCATGAACATACTTGATTTGGCGATTCTAACTGCGTCCCACCCTGTACCGCCTTGGTGACGATGTGCGTCGTTTTGCGTCGTTGATTTGTCCTGCAGTCAGACCCGCAACCCGCGAGTTGCTCGAACTCCGCTGTATCTGTAACTGCATCTGCGGCTGTAACTACAGCTATAGCTCCAACGATACGTTACAACTAGTCGTTGCTGCAAGTGTATCGCGCCCGCCTTCCCAAGGCATGCCCTGGGATCGGTTTCCTGCCTTCCGAACGACAACACTGACGAGTGGCTGGTCCCTTAAACGTGCCTGCTAATCAGTCATGCTCACACACCATGCTTTGACCCCCCCCCCCGCGCCCACTCAAGACAAATAGAGACATGAGAAAGTTGAACTGGCAATATAAAGTAAGGAACATGCCAAAAAAGAGGTTGCCAGCCATAGTTGATAGAGCTTTGTATGGGAGAAAGTAACAAAAGGGCGACTGGAATAAGGTGGGATGGCGTAGTTGAGAAAGTATGGAAGGATCTAGGGGGAAACCAAGTAGAGATGATGTCCGCCGGGAAGTTTGGGAGGTACAAGGCAGAAGTAGAAGAAAGGATAGAAAGAAGGGAAAGGCTAGCGCTAAGAAACAAGGTGGAATCGGAAAAAAAACACTTAGAGATATACGGGGGATTGAGGGAAGGAATAGGAATGAAAACGTATTTGCATGGCCCAATGGACTTCGCGAAAACGCTGAAACTGCGCTTTCGTGTAGGGGACCTGGACCTGCCAGAAAGAAGAAAGAGGTACACCAGTAGCCGGGAAGAGGAGGAAGTAGACGCACAGATGTGCCCGTGTGGCAAAGCAATAGAGAGTAGAACTCACGTAGTGGGAGAATGTGAAATATACAAGGAGGAACGGGATGTGTTGGAAGAGGAGATGAGGAAAATAGACGAATGTGACATGGAGGAGTTTGATACAATGAATAGCAGCGAGAAAACGATCGCTATCCTAGGAGATAGATGGTGGCCACAGGAGGCCAAACAGGAAGGGGATAAGATTAGCAAAAAGTTTCTATGTAATTTATGGAAACAACGTAATGAACGCCCAATTGTTGAAGGTGTCTCTGTTAGGAGTAGGAACGGTGCTCCGTCTCGAAAGGGATGCGTGGTCAATGGTCAAATGACTAAGGCAAGCAACAAATGAGTACCCCCCCCCCCCCCCCCCCCGCCCATCCTCCCCGCGTGATTATTTCTGCGCCCCCTCCCCCGTCACAGCTGTTCATCAACTACGGGGACAACGGCTTCCTGGACAAGATGGGGTTCTCGCCCATTGGCAAGGTAAGCCGATGTTGTGTGTGTGTTTACCCTCGTTGTGGAACAGTTTGGTTTGACACGCATACACACTCGCCGTTTGTGTAGCATGGCTTTCCAAGAACTCACAATCCCGTCCGGTCTCGGCAACGACGGGAAAATCATGAAGCCGTTTTCGGTCCCGAATTCGGTCCCGAAAACGGCCAAGTGCGTGCAGAGGGAGAGGGGCGGTCAGGATTCGGGTTCACGGGTTCGGAGTCGGGTGTAGTCGGCCACAATATCAACCAAAGGAAGCAAAGATTTCAACGGTATATATGTATTAGAAGGAAACGCGATAAAATAGCCCGCAGGTAAAAGTTGTAAGCATACGGGCTTATCCCACCGATCAGGTGTCGCGTGCGCTGAGTAAGAGTCGGCGCGGCAAGCTGAACAAGTACGGGTGGTCACTCATCATTTTAGACGGAGAATGGGTTGGCTGGGCGGCGGTTCTTGCGACCGCTGTTGCACAAGAAAGCCTACACCATTTGGTTTCGGTGCGCTTCCCGCCTCGCATCCTCCGTGCTGCGACCGCCCAGCACCTCCGTGCCGCCACCCAATTAAAGGAAGTTGTATACTATTCGCCTGCCCCCCCCCCCCCCCCCCTTTTTGGATTCGAACCAGCCGGCTTTTCGTTTCCTTTTTGAGTGCATACCCACCGGCTGTTGTTTCCCTTCCTTTCTCTTTTCTCGGTTTCTGTTCTGTATCGGTTTTCGACAACGGTCTGAGAGATCGAATCGATCCCTCCCCCACGCGCGCTAAAATTGGCCACCGGGGTTTATATTTCGTTTCCGTCTTTTTCTCGGGGCTGCACGACGTTTGTCCTCCCCCCGCCTCCGCGACCTCTTGCATCACGCGCACGCCCGTCATCAACGATTGCAGCACGCGACACGTGTTACAAATTGGGTAGTTAATAATCTCAGGCTGATTTTCTTTTTTTCGAGAACTTACAGCTAAGCCTTTGTGCTCAGCGAGGAACGTCTCTCTTGACCCTATATAATAGCCCTTAAGAGCCCATGCTCAACGTTTGCATAAGCTGTGAGCCTCAAGCAGAATAGGAGATTACTAAATGCTGTCGCGTACTGTACCGCAGGTGGTTCAGGGGATGGATGTCGCCGATGCCCTCTACAAGGGGTACGGAGAGGGAGCGCCCAAGGGGAACGGGCCGAATCAGGGCAAGATCCAGAGCCAGGGGAACAAGTACCTGCAGGCATCCTTCCCCAAACTGAGCTACATCAAGTCGGCGAAGGCTGTGCCGCGACCCGCAGGAGTAGGAGGCCCGTAAGGACACCCCTCGTGCTGGCTGTTTGCTGCCTGAGAGCCGCTTGGGGAGTGTCGGCTTCTGGTGGTTGTTGTGATGGCAGATCAGAAAAGCCTTTTATTGTTTTCGATTGAGTGCCACGCCGCGACCTACAGTAGGAGGAGGAGGTGTGAATAGCGCCCCCATCGTCCTGACCACTGCCCGCCCGAGAGCGGCGTTGGGAGTGTTCGCTTTTGCTGGTTGTTGTATAATAGCGGCAAAGCAGGAACCCCTTTGGCTATTCTGGTGTTTAGCGGTGGCTCGAGAATTTAGATCGATGGGTTGCTGTGCGAGGGTTTCTTTTGGAGAACCACCGTTTACGGGGTGATATATTATGTGTCGTTGGGCTCGAGTACGGGCCTGGTTTTGTTTTGAAGAAGGGGTGTGACGTGGGTTGGGGGGCGTGGGGAGGGGGGGTGGTGTGCTCATGTAATTCATGGCCGTAGTCGTATGACCATAGACCCTCACATCCCTACAATGCCGGGACAGAGCGGGTAGTTGGTGTTGATGTGCTAAATGCCCGCTCTAGGCCGTCGAGGTGTGCTAGATTGTGCTCGATATTGTTTAGAGCAGTATTACTGCTTTGGTAGTTGCAGGTACAACGACTTGGCTTGTTTGGAAGTACCTGCGAAGGTATTCGGAGGTTGTGAGTTACTCGAGCATTTTTGTAGGCGTACATGCAGTAATAGCTTCGACCGGCGTTCAAAAAGCATGGCTCGACCGAAAAGCTTACAGCGTCCATGCTTTGAGACGTGGCGCGAGAAGGCTTATTAATAGCAGTACAGGTAATATTAGTATACTCATAATAAAACCATGGCTCGACCGAAAAGCTTACGGCGTCCATGCTTTGAGACGTGGCGCGAGAAGGCTTATTAATAGCAGTACAGGTAATATTAGTATACTCATAATAGTCACGATTAGTCGTGATGGTGTGATGCTGTGCAGACAAAGCGTGAAGGCCGCCCCTCCCGCCTGCCTGGCACAGGTGGACCGCCCGCAAGGTGTTGGGCCTTTTCTCTGTTCTGGTTAAAAGGGAGCGCGGACGAGGAGGGGGGGGTGTATTCGTTGGTCCTACGACGAGAGCCAAGCTGGGCCAGTGTGATCGGCGCCCCAAGACTCAAATATTCAGCAATGCGATCGATCTTCCAGTCGAGGACGCTTGTCTGCTGCTGCTGTTTCCTAAACCCTGCGGGTTGGAAGTTCGGCTTCAGGCATCCTGCGGAAGATTGATTGAACGATTATTGTGCATGGCTTCTGCCTTGAGCATGCCCGGCGGGAAAAAGCAGTGTTGAACGTAGAATACTGGCGGTGGACAGCTGTCCAATAGACCGCTCGGCTTTTCAATTGTGAATGATGTGCGTCGACTTTGCTGCCCTCGCGGCATGGCTGCAACTATCTATCTGCACTGCAACTTGAAAATGCTTGTCGATTGTTTTTTGCATATCGTACAGGAGTGTCATGCTTGCGGGTACGGAATTGCCTCCAGCCGCCAGGCGCACCCCGATTGTAGTTTGTCAGATATACATTCCGGGCACAGCACCAAGGGAATTGTCTCCAACCGCCAGCCGCCCCCCCGTTACAGTCTAGACTCACGTGCGCGAAAAACTGGCAAGTGGGAGCCGGAAGACTACATGTCGACGAAGTGTTCCACCGACTGCACGGAGGCAACGTGAACAACTGAAGAAACTGCTGCCTTTTTTCTTCTCGTGTGTATGTACCAGGTATGTTTGCGGTATGCGCCTTATGAACACGGGTGGTAGGGTCCACAGAAGAAGCGAGAAGAAGAACATCGCCCGCCCGTCCAGCATAGCGCAGCAACTATTAATAGATGGACCTACACTGATGATGCATGGCATAAACAAAACAGTTAGTTGTACTGTAGTCGAGTGCCGGCAAGTAGGCGCCCTCGAAGCAAAGGAGGGCACGCGGTACAAGCTGTGCCGACATTACTGGCCTGGACTGAATGGCGACAAAAACTGCTTGCTTGTGCACCAGCAGTACTACTACTGTTGTACGTGTACACCAGTAGTACATTATTTATTTGATTTTGCTTTTATTGTGACGTGCAGTGACGATGTGAATACAATGTCATGGTTGATGCGATAAAAACAACACCCCTTACCAACTGACAACCTACCACCTGTGTGTCGGGGGTATGCATCTATCTCCATCGGTGCCTGTGACTGCTGTGTGTCTAATTCATGGGTTTGCGTTGATGCGTGCGCATGTGCGAAGACCTGCCATCGTGCGACCATTGGTCGCACGCGCGGTAAATAACCGTCCGTCCGTACCGCAACCAATATGATACCACGTACCAGGTCTATGGGCTGCGACGGTAAAAAACCCTTTTTTTTTACCGTCATACAGCTATACCAGGTAGCCCATAGTACCAGGTATTCGTTTTTTACTTTTTACCCCAGGATGCCGCCTGCTGGAATGTTCTTTACAAAACCGAAACTTCGTTCACAACGCGAAACTTGCTTGATTCTCGGTTTTTCGAGGGGGGAAGAGCGGCACTTCGTAGATGATTCATGCTGAGCCAATGCCACCGCGACCGATGTTCCGACGGCGCACTGCGCTCACGGCCGCCGTGGCCTTGCTCTCTGCGGCGGCGGCAGTGCAAGCTGACATCGAACCACTCGCTGCAGCCAGGCAATTGATTGATGACACAAAATCGGATATGTTCCACCTGGATCTCCAAGCGCGAGGGAAACGCAGCGGAGACAGGCAGGAGGAAGGGTCGGAGTCGCCGTGGCTGAGCAGCTTGATGCTCGGACAAGAAGTGGCCGGGGCGGTGACTATCGGGCACCCGATACGACAGATGCTGATCCATCTCCAGGAGGAGAGCGTTGGGCTGGAGGAAGCTATGTCTTGGGCCGAAGGAAAAGGTAGGTTGAAACGCTCTTGTTCGGAAATGTAAAGATATTTTTATATTCATATTTATTGTAAAACGGTCCTTAAATTTCCGGACATAGTGGGATTGTATACCTGGTACTCTGTCGTGGCAGATCGTAGATGATCATGCTGCTGCTGCTGCCGTGCCATGTTTCAGACGTTGCTGCTGTACGGTAGGACTTTGTGGCGTGTGGTGGATACGTTCCTTTACACTGCACTGCTGCTGTGTGCCACATCAACAGTTGTAGTGGTCGCCGGCGACGAAGGCTGTGGCTCTGAGTCAAGGCGGTGGTAGCTTCCGAGCTGTTGGGGATATGTCGGCCTCTCAACGCTGCCCCAAACCGCACCCACCATTTGGTCATCTGAATGATGATGTATACCTGGTACGCTCACTCGCCATAAATCTGAAATCCAGCCTGTGATTTCAAGCAAAACAGGCTGTGAATACGCAAAACTGCATCCCAATGGGAGAAAACAGACAAGTCATACGAAATAGTGCGCACGGCAGCAGTACCATACTACGAATTAATAGTCCGTAGGTGAAACGGTACTATTTCAAACACTTGCTGTGGTATGGACTTGCAGCAGTATACCATCCCGTATTACTTGCAACCAAATAACACCACAGGAACATGTTGTTGTTGTTGTTGATGCTGTTGTTGTCTTCATATTAAATCGTCCTTTCTACCCGGCTTCATCAGCACACCCACTGCTGTCCGACCTGATTCCTTATCCTATTAATAGAGATATACTACAGGCTACAGGGCACAGACTGTGAGACAGAGGAAGACCAAAAGCAAGTGAAATGCCAGCGTACCGGGTACGAGAACACAACAACACAAGCAAGACCAGAAAATAAAAAACTACCGTAAAATACAACAAAACGAAAATAAATTCTGAAATGAAACAGAATACAAAAGACGCAAGGAGATCAGAAAGGCTGCTATTAATAATAGACGAAAAGTATACATTCTCAGAAAGGACAGGTAGCTGCTGCACGGACGAAGCAGCACGAAGGAGAGGAGGATACCGGCGTAAGGATGGCGTTGAGGGGAAAGGAAACGAAGGGAGAGACAAGGCCAAAAGCAAGAAGGAGAGAGAAGTGGGAAATTAAATAACATCGTACTCCAGCGGTGATAGTAGCACGGATGCTCATCTGACCTAGAAAATCGATTTGGGAACCTTGCCACACCCTGTGCCGTCTCCTTCATGCTCTCGTCAATAGCGGTGCCAAGCGTCAATACTGCCGCTGTCGCCTCCCCCCCCCATTGAACAACTCAACAAGACACAAACAAAAATGTGCTATTAATAGAATTCACGAGCTAGTCGACCGATACCTAGCCATCCGATCCATCGTTCATTTCGTTTCTGTATTCGTCGGCAGCTGTATCAGTACGGCCCCCCCCCCCCCCCCCCCCCCCCCCCCCCCCCAACCCCTTGTCGCCGCTCTTGGCGTCCTCAGCTGCGTGGCGTAGCCGGCGTCTCTGCGCCTCGTCCCTGTGCCACCTCGCCATGAAACAGTCCGCCGCTTCGACGACCCCCCGGTACCATGTCCCGCTCTTCCTAGCCGCCCTCGGCCATAACACCGTCTCTGTTCCGAACAGCAGAGGGGAGCGGACCCCTTGGTGGCTTGAAAACCCTGAGGTCGTCTGCTAGACATTGGGCCCAGTTCTTTTCTGGTCGGCCTGGTGCTGGGTTCTCCCCACCAGCATCGTCCCAAACATCGCCCGGCGGGTCAGCCGCTCATTGGTCGTCCGCTGTACGGCCCCCGCAAAGAGGAGGCGTCGTTCGCGGATGGTCGTATCAACGCTCTCGCATTGTGCTTTTTGGAGGGCCTCGGCGTACGACATGAGGTGGTCGGTGCGTCGTCGGCGCAGGAAGCCAATGATCCGTAGGAAGAGTTTGTGGTTTGCCGTTCGGAGCTCAGCGAAGTGCTCCTGGCCAAGAGTACACGTCACGCACCCGTGCAGCAGCGTCTCCATCACCTCGACCTTTGGCATGCGTACTTCTGGAGTGAACGGGGCATCCTCCATGTCATGCAGCTCCCGTTTGAACCGATTGTAGCATGCCCATGCGAGTCGGATCCGTCGTGTGCCGGCGTAATGCCAGCGCTGGCGACAGCAAGACCGCCCAGGTAAAAAAAAACGGCGAAGTCTGTCTATACCTCTGTCCCGCTGAATCGATGACGAGCGGTGAGGTTTGGTGCCTGGTTCGGTGTCCGCAGCAGGATGATCTCCGTTTTCTTTTCGGATACGGTGAGGCCTGCTGCTTCGAAAACGGTCACAATGACGGTCATCATCTTCGCAAGGCCTTCCGCCGACTTAGACATTATACCTGCATCGTCCGCGTACGGCATACCCCATACTGACCTCCGTACACAAGTTAGTGGGTCAACCTTGAACCCGTCCTCCCCGAGGTCCTCCTCGAGGTGAACCAAGTCCCTCAAAATGTCTGGGTCTTCACTGAAGCGTACGAGCACGGCGTGTATCACTGTCACAGCAGCGAAGAAGACATTATACAGAAGCGATGACAACACACATCCTTGCTGCAGCCCCCGAGTGACGTCAAACCATTCCGAGTGCTCGCCGCCGTCCGTACGCACGCGAGCTCGCGTGCCTTCATGGAACTGGCGGATAACGGTTAGCATCTTCTCTGGTGCGCCGAAGCGTGCGAGCGCCACCCACAACAGCTCTCGGTCGACGGAGTCATATACTTTCTGCAGGTCGATGAAGCAAATTTGCAGGGGAACGTTTCTAGCTCGTCCGAGTTCTTGCAGTCGGCGCACGACGAACAGCATGTACCAGTATGTGTTTTTTTTTCATTATATGTACACTCGAAAAATAAAAGAGGAGAAATCTGAATGGATTCTTCCGACACAAAACACCAGATAGCAGGTGCTTTTTTATGTCCGTAAAAGTAAGGATCGGTTTTAATTAATATTAGTTGGCAAGAGGTCCTTCCATTTCTGTATATAGAGGTTCTACGTACGTACAGGTAAGAGCTTTCAGAGGAACGAGTCACACAGCGCAAATCCGCCTTCTTCTGGTTTCGAGCAGAGTCGCCAATATGAAAGTTTCGTGGGTCGGCAGCCTTGCGGTGCGATGCAGCGACTGGCTACTCGGGCTTATTTCGTGATTACAAACCCTCCCAGTGCTGTCTTGGGCGAAGCAGAGAGGCGAAAAGAGTCGCGCGTACAAATCAAGACCTCGAACAACGAAACAAAGTGCATCATTGAAAAATCTTCAGCCCAGCGGCGCGTTCTCCTGCTTTTGAGCGGAGCCGCCAACATGAAAGTTCCGTGGGTCGGCAGCCTCGCGGTGCGATGCAGCGGCTGCCCGTGCTGGTTTCGCGGCTTTAAACCCTTCCGACGTCCCCGGTGGCTTGGCACGTAGGTGGTCCGCGTCCCTACTCAAGATCAATTTCGTCTGTTTGGGTCTCGCCGAGTGCATACTCGTACCCGTGGGGACTTTTTCTTGCATACCAGGTACATATTGGCCACTAATAGCGCAAAGCGCGAGAGCGTGAGTTGTAGCAGCAACACTCGATGAAAATCGACGAGCAGTCGGAATGCTGAACCAACCCTATGCGCGATAAAAATGAGGGCACGCACGGGGGGGGACAAGGGACGAGACCTGTGACCACGGCTTGTCCAGAAGATTGCTGAGGGTAAAAACCTCCCGCGAGCTAAGCTGGAGAGTAAAAGCGATAAAGAATAGAAAAAAAGATAGAAAAAAAAAAACAAAGAAAAAAAAATCTGTCCTGGCGAAGCAGAGAGGCAAAAAGAGTTGCGTGTAGAAATCTAAACCCTAAACAGCAAAACAGAAGAGTGCATACGTAAAAACTCTTCGACAAGCCCAACGGGTGTCGAAGCGAGTAAGTATATTTTGAATACCTTGTGATTTGTAACAACGAAACAACGAGCATGAACAGAGTTACGTACGTATACTTGTATGGTTATAGGTTTGTACCCGCGGTACGTGTGATAAATGTTCGCGGTCGTACTCGCTCGCCAAATCTGTGAAAAAAAAACCCTGAGTACTCGCCAGTATTTTCCTCCCCTTATGGAATTTCACACAATGGCCGGTGATATGTGGCGGGCGCTGGCCAGACGTATGATGAAGAAACGATTCGTCGCTGGTGTGCACAAAACAGATGACACTTTTTCTCGATCCGTCTCTAATGGCTAAAAATAGGCTTTTTTTCAGGTTTGGGAGAAGACTGTAGGACGCCCCCGGCAAGCTCTCGCCCCCTACCTAGACCATGGATCCGCCTGATATCTTCGAGGCCGTCGTATATACTCGTTGTCCTTGCCCGACACCAAGCGGGTTGGCCGTGGGCTGAGCCTATGTCGAGATCGAAGGTCTATCGTCGCACGAGCTGCTTTTTGTCAGCGTGTTGACAATATTTGCAACGATAAAAACAAATTGCGCCGCCTGCAACCGCTTGGAAAATAGAGAAGAAAAAAAAAAACACACATTTTTTTCTTTTTTCCGACGTCGGCGGTACGAGAATGTCTTAAACAGCTGTTTCTTGATATCAATATTTTTGAAAGTTTCACACTTCTCGTTCCCATTGCCATTCTTAGATTGGTCTGAGATCGAGGATTTCGTCGAGACTCAATCCTAGCAAGCTGTGCGTGATGTTTGTTTTGATCAAGCGTATGTGGTAGACGCAGTGCGGCTTGAAAGGGGGGCCCTCGAGAAGGGCATGCAGTGAGCAAGAGACCGCATCTATACTAATACTACGTACCGCATGTAAGGAAAATAAATAGTACCTACGTATTACTGTAGTAGAAAAAGCGGCCTAAGGCCAATTTTTATGCAGTCGGAAACTAGGATTGAAAAAGCCGGTTTCCGATCGGTTTTTTTTTCCGACTGGATTGTGAATAGCTACCGTTCTTATCGTCCGTCGGATCGAATATACAGTTGTTGTGTTTTTTCTGGAGACGTTTGATGTAGAGGAGTGACTTTCAATCGATTGACTACAATATTTATAGCTCCAAGAAAAAAGGGTAGGGCAAGCGGAAGTCGGTTCGAAACTGCTTCGCCGTAATGCTCGTGAGATCAGAGAGGTCTTCATCTGCCAGCAGCTGCGCCCAACCACACATATGTACATGCTCATGTGTCGCTTCTTCCTGACGTAAGATGCAGAAAACAGAAAGCAGAAGAGTGCAGCAGCAGTAAACCCGCACAGCGCAGAGCCAGCAGCGGCAGTTGCAGTACGCAGAACATGTCTGAAGACCTTCGGCTATGCGCAAAGTCGGAAATGAAAAAAAACGCTGAATATTGGATTCTTGTTAAAATGAAAAAAAAAAAAACTTGCAGCAGCAGTAGCAGCAGCAGCAGCAGCAGCAGCGCTTGCAGGAGAAGCATTGGTGCAGCAGCAGGACTTACTTGCAGCAGCAGCAGTAGCAGGCAGCAAACGTATGCAGCAACAAGCTGCAGAAACAACAAGCAACAGAAGTGCGGTCTATCCCGCGCTCCTCGGCGCTCGCTTCAATCAACGCCGCCACAACGAGAAGATCGCCCTCATGCTCTTCGGTGTCCTAGCAAGCAGCAGCAAGCAGGGCTTGCTTGCAGCAACGCTTGTTTCAGCAGCGCTTACAGCAACAGCAACAAACAACAACAACAACAACAACAGCAGCAGCAGCACTTGCAACAGCAGCAGCACTTGCAGGAACAGTACAGCACGCCGCCGCGCTCCTGACATTCACCGCTACGAGGGCATGTGCAATGTTGAGCCTTGGTCGTTTCTGTGGAGCTGGGACTGCACTGCTTGCCTGGTTGCGTTTGTGAGGTATACGAAGACGAGACGAGAGGATGCCATGTTGGTTTGTGCCGAGCGTTGACACGAGGCCATGTCAGCATGGGCCAATATCAGCCGGCGAAGTTCTGCAAGAAGAGCTTGCTGCTGCTTGCCGCTTACATAGCTCGCTGCTGCCTCTTCTTATTCTGCTGCTTGCTGTTGCTGCTGCTGCTGCTGCTGCAGGTGCTGCTGTTGCACGAGGGGGTACACACGCGCTGCAGATAATATGACTGCGCTGTCGCCCGACAGAGGAGCAACATTGTCTCTAACAAGCCAAACTCTGATCTAGGCCACCCTCGGGGCAAGCTTGGCCAATCCTAACCGTCCGGAGAATCGTCGGCGATTATGATGCAGCGATCGAGTATGAGATCGCTCAAAATTGGCTCTACTGCTGTACCCAAGTGTGCTTCCCGAATATGATCAGGTTGTGGCCACATTTGTGCCAATTTTGCTTCGGCTTTATGATTCGTCGTCGGTAACGAGAATAAATATGCTCATTTCGTAGAATAATTTGTTTTGCCCAAACACACTATTGATAAGCAGAAAGCAGAAATACGCCCGCACACCACAGCAACAGGCAGCAGCAGTAGTCATAGTACGAGTACTACCGTACTATTACGGAGGACCATAGTAAATAGCACCTACGGTACACACAAAAACCTATACATTTAGCTATTTTTACTAACAAAATTTGGTATCATTTACTATGGTCCACCGCAATAGTAGCAGGTCGTAGTAGTTGCAGCAGCAGTAGCATGCAGCAAGCTCCGCGAGGCCAACCAATCAAACTCCCTCTCTCTCTCCCTCCCTCCCTACCTCCCTCCCTCCCTACCTCCGAACCTACCTTCCTCTCTTCGTCCAACGAACGCCCCGCCACGCCTTCCTCCTGCAGGCAAAGCCGCAGACGCTCTCACGTCCTATAGGCGAGGCTACCAGCTGATAGACAACTACCTCGTGCGCGTGCTAGCGGGAAGGTCGGCGTGGGACTCGCCCCCCGGCGGCGTCGGCAAGGCGGAGTTCCAGGTTGGCCGTGTTTTTAGTTCCCTTTTTCTTTCCCCTCTGTCGTTTTTTGTTTTTTCAGTTTTTTCAGTTTTTTTTTTTCGTATCTGACGGCGATGGTTGGCGGTCGGAACTATCGGTAACCGCGGCGTTTTGATACGATCGCTGTCGCCGTAGCGAGTTGGGGCCGGGCTACACTTGTCTTGTCGGTCGGTACGTTTCTGTGCTGTCCGGTGTTGTTGGTGGTGTTAGTGCAGTTTTTGTAGGTGCTGGTGGTGGTGTCGCTGGGAGTGATGGGGGGGTGCGGATATTGTTGCTGTTTCTTCTGCTGTTTTTTGGCGGCTTTGGTGATTTGGATGTATATACATACACCGATTCCGCGTGAAGCTACTCTGGGGAGGAATCCAGGCGCGCGGCGCGACTGTGGGGACCGTGTCTCCTTCAAGTTGGTGGACCGGGGCAGAGCTTTTGGGAGAGTGTGTCCGGGGGGGGGGGGGGGGGGGGGGGGGGCGAGGGGGGAATACGAAGCATTCATAGCGAGTCAGGATGACGACAGAGAGGGAAAGAAAGGTAGAGATGAAACATATGGAAAGAGATTAAGGGTTAATTCGCACAAAGTATGCTGGCTAAGAGGCGAGAGAATAGCGTATGTTGGGACGAGAGACGACAAGAGAGCCCGAAAATGAGACACATGAGACAAGTTAAAGGGCTACGGAGAGGGGGCGGGGGAGGGGGAGGGGGGGTAGCGGAGCGTACGGATATCGGGGTTCTGCTTCTTGGCTACCAGGTGCGCCTGCTCAGGTTTTGACAAAGTCGCCGTTCCGCGCAAGAAGCCCTCGGTAGGGCGGACATGCCTGGGCCTGGTTCATACCTGGTATGCCGAGGGATGCGCGTAAGACCAGCCAAACCGGACTTAGACAGCGAATGATGGCGCGTGTGTGTTGATTTATCTAGGTGGCGACCTATGGTATTTTCGTATTTTCGCATTTTCGCATATTTTCGCAAATTTTCCGAGGCGCTGCCGCTGGAATCTAACCCTAAGTTATGAGCGTGATGCTCGCAAACAAATCGTCATCATGTCGCTTCGTTGCCCATGCCGCCGAGCCGATGTCGGTTCCATTTCGTTTTGCCTCGAGGCTGCAGAGAGGTTTTGTGCCTCTTCCCCCTACCGCCACCAATGCGCTGTGCAACCTTTCTGTGTGTGGGGCGGTCGTCGTTCCGGCGAAAGCGTGAACCCCTCTCCGCATGTCTTGTGAACGAGGATCTCCTCACGTCGGAGAGGTAATCGATTACCACTTGATGATCTAGAGACGTTTCGGGGCAGGTAGATTGCTGATCTGTACGGTCTATAGCCCATGCTGCCGGGTGGGAGTCGTATAGCCTGCATGATCTTGAAAGACCTGTTCCCTGGGTTGGATCTGTACTATACATGTCCTGCGCAGCATTTCATTACACGCGGGTTAGGATATATAGACGATATGTGGATGATCTATCTGTAGATCGTGAGCTGTCCGACACTTGTGCCTCGTTTTCTGCCTTCCTAGTATATATCTCAAAACGTTGTCTGACTTTTTGTCTCCAATCGCATGCTTGTTTTGTTTCGCGTCATCATCGCTTCGGCGGTGGCGGCGGCGGCGGCGGCGACGGTATCGATGTCGCATAGGCGGCACGGGTCGCTCTGGGAAAATTTGAGGTGCTCGTGCGAGCGGACTGCCTCTCTGCCGACTTGCCTCTGCTCGCCCCTTACCTCGCGAGGGAGGTCTCCGCTGCCGACATCGCCGACATGGTCAGGTGAACTACCTCTCTGCGCAGGCTGTAAGGGTGAGGCGGGGTGGGGGGGGGGGGGGGGGGGAGCCCTACAACAGTACAGCAGCAGTGCCCTGCGAACGGCCCCGCGTTGGTGTTGAGCCTGGCGGGCCTTTTTTTGTTTGTTAAGTCGGAACGAAGAAAGTGAGATATTTTTTTCTCCCTTTCCACCTGATGAGCGTTTTTGTCGATGTCAGTGTTGCGGTTGTGATTGTTGTCTTATTTGTTCTAAGGATGGTTGCTACTGTTTTGCTGTAACCATCGCTGAGGACATTATGTGCCTGAACCATTTAGTGCTATCCTCGCGCAGCGTCAAACCGGTATTCTTGTTTCCGGCGCCGTCTCGTTGTTTGTGCGTTACGAACATGGCTTGGACGTGGTACGTCTGCCAGCGAGCCAGCCGGCGAGCCAGCCAGCTGGCTCGATAGCGGTGTAGCGTTGCGGTGTTTTGTTTCGTTTTTGTTTGTTGGAAGACACAATCGTCCAGCTGGGGAAACTTTTGGTTGCCACCTTCGCATGCCGCTTTTCGCATCTCAGTGAAACATGTCCCGCTCCCTGTCTTTCTGTGTGCTCAGTGGGATGGAGGATTCGTCAGAGACGAAGGCGTCTTTCCTGCCTCTGGGGACTGCTGGGATGCAGCTTCTGCGGGGAAATCGATGGGACTTGCAGGTTTGCCATGATGTGCTCTGCTGTGGTGTACTGTGATACTACTGTATGTTATATGGCAAGTACGTTCATTCGGACAAGCAGACGTGAGCTCGGTCGGCCCCAAACGGGCTATTGCGGCCGCAGCCCGGCGAAAAAGCCGCCAAACCTTGTTTTTTTTTTCGTGGGGAGCCTAGCGACGCTGTCAGATATTGCACCCCGCCGGCCGCGTGCCTTTCGAGCTTCCCCAAGTTATTTCGTGGCTGAAGACGCATACCGTATTCGTGTCAACCTCTGTATGAGTGCCCGACCTTTTTCTTGTCTGTCTTTTTTTTCCATGTTGACAAGCGTGGCCCAACGAGCACCTGAGTGCGACCGGTCGGTACCCTCGCCGTCGCACCAGAAGAGATGCCTCCCACACCCGTGAGAATCGTCCAAAAATGTCGGTCCACACGGCTGGGGCGTTGTGTAACCGCCCCCCGCCTGCCCCGGCGGAGGCAACGTGGCTCATTTCCTGCAGGGTTTTTCGGTGGACTCGGGTGGTAAGTTGTAAGCCCCCCGTCGCTCCGGAGAGCCGGAGACCCTCGCTGGGACCCCACGCGTAGAGAAACCCTTGAATTGCCCCTCTGTCATTTCCGTCCTCCCTCTGACGCTTGCTGGGAAACACTCTTTGCGCGTTTGGTTTGGCGCGCAGCTGTGGGATTTTGCGCAAGGGCTGGTGTCGTCAAGAAGCACAAGCGTCGAGGGCTACCTGTGCGGTTATTCTAGCGTCGCCCGAAGTCAGGTATAGGCGCTTCGATCGCGATCGGCGACGGCAACATCAACCGTGTAAAGACAACAGAAACAGAAACAGAAGCAGCGGGAGTAGGGTTGAAACTTTACCGGGTATGCAGCAGAAGCAGCGGTAGAAATGGCAGCAGCGGTGGAATCATCGGCAGTATGCCAACTACTTGGTATACAGCAGCAGCAGCAGCCGAGGCAGTGCGTGCAAGCTAGAGCCTCAAAGCCGCCGCCGTGCGTCGGGCCAAGCAGCGATGGGTTCGTACAGCGTGCAGATTTCCCTCAACAGGGAGGCAGCCTCGTGTGAGGCCCGTCGCGTCCGCTACGGGGTATGTCGGATGCGCATGGTCTGGGTCCGCTTGCGCAGTTACGCGGCGGTTTGCGGCAAACGGTTCAACCATGCACGCATATATACATATGAACATACATACTCCGTACACACCACTCCCCGCGGAAATCATAAGAACCGTATAAACACTAATATTAAGACCAATCGGTCCGTGTGTTCACTCTCAGAATGGTACGCGCTTTGGGGATGCGGGGCATGCCACAGCTGTGCATTAGCCCTTCTATTGATAGTGCCGCACTGTACAGAAAACTATATCTAAATCCAATTCCGAATTATTTTTTTCCCGAATCGATATTTTTTTCCCGAACCGGTATTTTTTTCCTGAACCGGTAGTGCAGTCCTAAAGGGGTAGACCTCCTTTTTGGGGGGCGGAGTTCAGAAGAGCTGCCGCTCACCGCTCTCGGGAGTTACCCATGCCTCAGGGCAGCGCCATTCCCACGGCTGTAGGCCAGGAACCGATGGGTTTGACCGACCAGGGAGTGAGATGGACCGAGACGGCAAGACGCCTGAAATACGCACGTTGGATGCATACTGGTACGTGCCTGGTATAGCGGGAATGGCCCCCATTGTTTTTGTTCCACCAGACGCCGAAGCCGTCCTCCGGACGAGGGAACCTCCCGCGCGCGTCTATCGCACTTGCTTGCTTACGAGGCAGTCTGTTGGGGCTGTGCTAGGTGCCGACTCATTGGCGTTTGGGGCCTTTTTGGCTGCAATACTATTACGGGGGACCATAGTAAATACCAGGTAGGACCCACGATACACACAAAAACTTCTATATTTACCTACTTTTACTAACGATGTTTGGTCCTATTTACTATGGCCCCCCGTGATACACGGTGCTGACGTCAGGCCGTGGCGGCCGTAGCGTGCCTCGTCTTGTGACCGCGTTCGCGTCCTCTGTGAAGGGCACCTCGCACCCTCTCGGCTGTTGCAACGCGCCTATGTAGCGTTTCCTCGCGACCGGACCACCTCTGGGTCCGCCGCTAGAGGAGAGTGTGGCGCAGTCACGCGGTGCGTACGCTGGGCGGGGTGCGCGACGAAACGCTCGCTGACTTTGTGTTTTTGTTTTCACTTGTAGGATTGTGTTTGGGCGACACCGTGGAGCCTCTCGGCCGCGGTTGAGTGTCGCCATTGACAATCGCGCTTTTGCCAGAACCCGCCGCCGCCCGCGTAGTCGGACGGGACTCCGGTTGCGAGGCGTGTCTCCACCTTGTTGTACAGGGTTTCGAAACGAAGGGGGTGCGCCATCTAGCCCGATATAATCTTGCATGGTCTCGTTTCTTTCTCTTCGACGGTTTGGTTCCCTTTACAGTCCACGTCGGCCTTCAACTTGTCGCTGTGCCGTTTAACACTCATCTCGTGCTTTTCGATCTTGGTCGAAAACGCCGCATGCTAGTACGTGAAACCGTTTTTTTTTTTTTTTTTTTTTTTTTTGTTGTTACTGGTGTTGGTCGGCAGAGGATGCCCGGAGAAGGAAGGCGCGCCGTGGTGTACAACTCCCCTTCGTTCCACCTCACGGGGGTCGCCATGTTCTCGTGCGCGCTCATGTCGCTTGGGTTCGACGTCACGGCTGTCATCAAGGTACATCTCCAACGGAGCAGCGCGAGCGCTGGTGGTTCGAAGCGCTCCCACGCACTGCTAGCAGCGATTGGCGCTGCCCATGTGTACTCGAACTCGTGTTTTCCCGCTTCCGAGTGGTTCAAGTTTCGGTTGTGCTCGTCAAGGGTTGTCGGGGTTGTTCTTTGTGGGCTCCGTTCAACGGTTCGGCTGGCGCGCTGCGTTGGCACCATTTCCGTTGTTTTTTGTGTGTACCCTCCACGCGATCGACCAGCGTGATGATCCCGGACGTCCCTCCTGTGCCTCGTGAGTTGCCGTGTTGGACGGGAGCATAGTCAGTCACCACGCTTCCGGTGTTTCATGCGCATCCAGTACATTAGATATATAATTACCTCGTTTCGCCTCCTTTTTGATATTGTGGGTTGCCTGCCTGCCTGCCTACCTGCCTGCCTGCCTGCCTGCCTGCCTTCCTCACCCAGCGCTCCTCCCGACTTTCCCAAACGCCTCGCTCCTTTGGAAACCCTTTTCAGGATCCTGGCGCGGGCTTCGAAGACCTGCTCCCCTGCCCCCATAGGGTGGTGACGCTCAACAGCAATTACATACCAGGTGTCCCCGGCGAGATCCTTAACGCCGAGGTATCTGCCGCCCTAGGACTCCCCCCCTTTTCGCCACACGAAGAAAATTTTGTCGAGGCCGAGGGGGGAGGGGGTGGGAGGAACGCGGAGAGGTCTACGACCCCGACGGTTGGAAGAGGAGGCGGGGGAAGAGGGAGGCCCGATGTTGACTCTGTCGGGAACCTCGAGCGGGGACGAGGTTGGGGAGGGAGGGGCGGAGGCGGCAGGGGCATCAGCGGTAGGAGGAAGTGGAGGAGGCAAGGGCCCGTTCGACTTGTCCGTGCTTTGCACTGCCGTGTCCGACCTCAACCATCTGATGAAGTCGACATACCCCGTGGACTCGAGGCTGGTGGACGCCCTGTTGTGGGACGTGGATGTGAGAAGAGCTTGTGCAAGAAATTTCAGATCGGCAGTGGCGCGTGCTTGATGGGCGTGGACATGCTTTTGCGTTTGCGTTCGATGGCGCTCCGATTACCCCTGCATTTTTTTTTACCGCGCAGGGTCTAAACCTGTTCGCTCTCTGGACTTGTTCCTGCTGTACACGCATGCATCCGTCCTACAGATAGCAGAAAGCGACCGGTTTTTGTATGTTTGTTTCTTGTTTTAGCGAGCCAGCCCGACCAGTATCGGCCCCCCCTCATCCCAAATGCTCTCGAGAACAAGGGCTCGTTTACTTTTGGGTACGGCGGGTATCTTTGGAGTTATTTTTTTTTCTTGGAGGGGTTGGTTGGAATTCACGGCTGGTTGGTACCCTGGTAGCTGGACGGCGAATCACGCCAACCATTTAACGCATTGGACAGATCACGACCTACAGATCATCTACAGATCATCTAGGTCCTACCCTGCCGTTATGACATGTTGTGCGGGATCTGCATAGTACAGATCCAACCCAAGATGTATGTTCTAGATAGTGCGAGGTACACCGCTCCCACCCGGCGACAGGAGCCACTGTAGATCAAACAGATCAGGAGTACACCTACCCTTCGTAGAAGATCTAAATCATCCTGGAGCGGGAATCGATGGTTCTGTCCGGGATGTTTGTGTCAGTATTAAACACATTTTAGGTCAAATCGAGCCACCGAAAACGCGCCGGTCAAATCTAACGACGCAGAAGAACGCCGCACGTTGAGGCGCACTAAAAATTTTAGTGTCTGTGTTGAACTGGTACCTGGCCTAAAAATAACTAGTCGACGAGTCACAGCCCTACCGAAAAGACCCTCACAGCAGCAGCAGCAGCAGCAGCAGCAGCGCGGCATACCACCGCACCGCCTAAGTCGCGTTTGCGTCGACCACGCCGACCCGCGCGTGAAGCAGGGGTCCATCTGGAACGTGCACAGCGTTGAGGCGGCGTTTCGGCACGGATCGAGGATGCCGGCCACGGTCAACGATTTCGCCAGACGGGTGCCTTCGGCGGCCGCGGACGGCAGGACTCCGCCCCCCTCCTTCCTCACGCTCTACGGAGAGCACGTGAAGCAGTGAGTTTTTAACTCGTTCCCCCCCCCCCCGCGCGGCGCTGTCCAGCACGCCTTGAGGCTTTGGTCCTTCTTGCGCAGCTTACCTCCCATGCTTGTTGTCCCCATCATGAGGCAGCTTCATGGTTCTTTGCCGCCGCCCACGTGTGTTCGCCGGGGAAGAGGTGTCCTTTTTTTGTTTTTTCTCTTTGTTTTCGTGATCGGTACGTTTTGCTGTGGAAACGTTTGTTTTTTTTTTTTGCTTTCCACGGGGGTGAAGGGCTTTGTTGAACCGTCAGTTTTTTTTTGTCAGTCAAAGGGGGAGGAAGCGATTGTTTGGCTTTGCTGGTGTGCTCTGATGGTTTTTATTGAGGGTTTGGCCCGGCGCGCACCAACAAACGCACCTTCCCGTTCATATACGTGATTGGCTCACTCCTCGCTTTAACTCTTCTTCGCACCCGCTACTTCCGATATACCGTAGTGTGACCCTCAGGTAGAGTATGGGTGCAAACATGACCTCCTGTACTACAGCAGCATTGCCCGTTTCCATCCACATTTCTGCGCACACTGCCTGTGGGTAGAAGGTAGATTGCAAACGCTGCAGCTGTCGAAAATACTGCCGTAGTCAGGCACGGACACAGGACGTATGGCTGCAACACTCGGCCGATTCGACCGCAAAGACCTGGTTCCTCTGCTACCAAAACCTGGGCCGTGTGCGCGGCCGCTTGCGCTGATATCGCACGGACGCCTCGGTACATCCGCTTCCAGGTGGGAGCACTGGTCAGAAGAGGCCTACGAGGGGTGGGGATGGGGTGGTGCGGGCGTCGTTGCCAACGGTGCTGGGGCATCGGCATCAGCGTCTGCGGTGGCGGGAGGCGTTGGGAGGGGTAACTCCACCTTCGGAGGCATGTTCCGTCGTCCGGGGGTCGTGTTCCCTATCCACCCCACGGGCCACATGAGACTCCCGCGCCCGAAGCTGCCGTTCAAGCAAGACGGCACCGGGGGGGACGAAGGACGCGTGACATTTGTAGTGCAGGTGAGAGCCCTGTCTGTGACGTGGGGGGTGTATATTTTATATATATATATATATATATATATATATTTTTTGCAAGGGTGTGTCCCGTAGGGTACGCGCCAAAGTATGCTGGGGATCTTGCCTCGGTAAAATAGTTTACCGAAGTATTTTCTCGGGAAGTACTTTACCGAAGCATGTCCTCGGCAAGTACTTTTACCGAAGCACGTCCTCGGCAAGTACTTTACCGAAGAATTTTCTCGGTAAAATACATTGCACCGAAGTATGCGGCAAAAGGTTCGGTACGGCCTCAATCAATACCCTACCCTACCCTACCCTACCCTACACTCCGGCATGGTTCGTTACGAACTAGGTACTATATACCGGCTCCTGACACTTCGGCAAGTTCAATAGACCCACCAAAAATACCAGGGGTTCCGATATACCAGGTACCCTACCGAGTACACCCTTGCTAGTCGTCTGTATGTCGTTGGTGGGTGATCCGCGACGCCTTCTCTCGGCGTTCCTGCCCCGTTCTGTCTGTAGCCCTCGTCGTTGGTGTTGAAAGTGCTTTCTTCCATGGGTCGTTGCTGGAGTAGAGCGTTCGTGCGGAAAGCGAGCGCGTGTGCTGTGGGTGCCTGTGGGTGCCGACCCCGGAGTTCCCGTGTGCTTTTATCCGAAAGGTGTGTAGTGCCATGCGTCCGGAAAGCACAGGGTTCGTGTGTCCGAAACGCTCGCTCGCCGTTCTGCTTGTGTTTGTCGCTTGCTTTTTAGGTTAGACTTTCGCATGTGGGGCGACTGTTTCCACACTTTTGCATCAAGTGATGGGGTTGCTTACATTGTTCGTGGAAGGGGTAGACGTGGAAATCAATAGGTTGCCGTTTTGACTGACGCTACCAGTGCTTTTGGTGACCATTGACCGCGTCCTCTTTCCTATTTTCCGCATCCAGGGGAACATGCAGAGCTACCGTCGTGACTACAAGCTACTGACTAGCTGCCTGGAGGCCATGTGTCAGTCGGGTAAGAAAAACGGGCCACTACTGTAGTGTTCAACTTCCAGCTAAAGCCCCTCGCTGTGTTTTTGTGAGATTAAAAATGCACCTCAGCTGGGAGATCGGGGATTTCGTTGAAAACTCTCATGTTTGCAAGCTGCGTGTGATTTGTCGATCGCGCGTGTGCCGCTCGTACGGGTCGTACATGACCTCATGAGGGTTGACAAGCCGCGTTGCGCCAGTATATGCAAGGCGTTGTTTCACGGTGTGTGCGGCGGGCCACGAAATGAAAAAAATCATTGCCCACAATGAAGGCACGTAAGCGTGTATTACCACACGCTCGCGTGAAACGAGGCATGTCACAACGCGCGCTGCTTTTATTGATGGTTTCAGTTGTAGCACCGCAGTGGTTTCGCCTCCCTCCATGCTCACTCACTGGGTATACATGTAGGGGTGCTCTGTGGCGGGATGAACTCTTACGTATTTTTCGCCGTCGTTGTGTTTGTACGGCGTAAGAAACCTATTTTTTATGCAGTGTGGGGCAACTGAGTTCGTGCCTGTAGCGTGAGGGGTCCAAATGCGCGGAGACTCGCGATCGCCGAGACAACGAAAATCAAGTCAGTCCCACGCCAATTGCGCAGGACGGCATTTCAAGGGTGTGACGGTCGGCAACTCTCGGAAACAACGCCGTGACGGATGTCCGCTATTTCGGTAACTACTGCCGGTTGATTCTACAGTAGGTGTGGATGACGTCGACCGTACGCCCGTGATCGGGGCTGGCTTCTTGGTGACGGACCGTCCTTTTTTTCTTCATCCCCTCCGCTACCCCGCGTCCCTGCTTGCAGTCGGCCATTCAGCCCACGCGGCAAGCTAACATTGAGAGTGCGCTCGCCCCGACGTTTTTTTTTTCACTCCCATGGTTGGTGTCGAGTATCGTATGAAAAGTTTCGATGCATGATAATATGTAAATATCGGACCCTCGATGTATCGTATATATATATATCGGACGTGTTTTGCCCCCCACCCCCCTGGCATCGCCGTGTTTTTGGTGCTGTCCTCACTGAACGAAAGCTTCGATGTATCAATATCGAAGCCATATCGGATCGTTTTTTTTTTTTGTTTTTTTTTTTGTCTCTGTTTTCATCGGTATCGCATCGAGTTTGATTCTCGTCCGATGCCATCGGGCGGTCACGTTTTGACGCAGGCCGAGACAAGTACTCGCTGGTGGCCGTGGGCGCCCGAGGAGACATGCCCGACGAGATAAACTCCAAACCTTGTGTAGAGAGCCGCACAACGGAGTGGCGACACCTAGGGTGAGAGGAGGGGAGGAGGGACGGGGGTTGTGGGCAAGGGGGAGAGGTTGGAGGGGGTGTGCTCATGCCATGCATGGCCGTAGTCGTATGGCCATAGACCCTCGCATCCCTACAATCCCGGGATGGAGCAGGTTGGGGGGGGGGAGGGGGGGGGAGGGGCTACCTTGAAGATGATTGTATTATATTCCAGTGTATGCTTTGTTGCTCGGCAAACTCTGGGAATTGTCTCCCCTTGAAATGTGGATAGAACCTAGGATGCATTTGGTATCATAGTCAGCTCCGTCTTTCTATCACCACAGCTGTTGTTGCCAGAAAGTGTTTGTTCGAGTCTGAGCGCTGAATCGCGCTTGACGGTAGTGCGCTCCCGGGCTGCTGCTCTTGTCCTGTCATGTCCCGCGCTACCAATACCCAGATGGGGATAAGGCTAATTACTCAAGCAGCCACGATATCATCACAAGACCTTTCCCGCACCGTGCCAAACGTGCTCCGGCTTTGACCAGCCCCCTCCACATGTCGTGCATTGTGGTTTAGCACAGGCCGAGCGAGATTCGCAGCAGTAGCTTACCTCCACGTATGTTGGAGAGTTTTGTACCGGTACCTCACGAGATGGGGCGCCGTGCTGACATTCGCGTGCACCCCACCCCCCCCGCCGCGAACACCTCGGGATGCAACTCCATCCCGGAAGGTTCCCTGAATTTTACGCCAACATCAGCGCGGGGCATTTTGTTGTGACGGCGGCGGCGGGCCACGACT
The DNA here is from genome assembly GCA_031763025.1 of Macrocystis pyrifera. Classification (NCBI taxonomy): domain Eukaryota; class Phaeophyceae; order Laminariales; family Laminariaceae; genus Macrocystis; species Macrocystis pyrifera. Next base: position 9,331,742 of record JASSKH010000016.1, on the reverse strand, counting down.
ACGAGTTTGACAGGGCAACCTCTACGGTGCGTGCCTTTCCCTTTTGCTCGTTATGAATGCTCGTATATACGCAGCGCTGGGTTCTGTTTTTGTTTTTGCTAACAAGCGAAAGAAGGGTTTGCCCTCGACCCTTGTATATGGGACGCCACAGGGGAAATTTGACGATGAAAATAAAGTATTACGGGGGACCATAGTAAATGGGACCAAATATTATAAGTAAAAATAGGGAATATATAGGTTTTTGTGTGTATCGTAGGTCCCATTTACTATGGTCCTCCGTAGTAGTGCGATTACAGCGACGTTCACTGCTAGATTTGGGTGCTAAACACTAATGATTTGTCCGAGTTTCAGTGCAAGGAGTCGGGTATACAACACGGCGCACGGGGCGCGGCGCAACATGACGCCTAGCTGTACTGCTGGGGAGCTCCCGCTGCAGGTAGACGGCGTTTTTGATAATACAAAAAAAACGCCGAAGTTTCGTTGTTTTGGTTGTTTCCTCGGGCTCCGAGAAGGGTTACGGTTTACCTTTCTGCTAAAAAAATACGGCATGAACAGCCCAAATCTATTTTGGAGTAGATTGTCCCCCCAACCGTGGGTGCGGGTCTGACGGTGGCTGAGATGATTGCGAAGGTGGATGCGGTGTTCGCCGACGACGCAGGCAAGCCGTGATGGTCCTCGGAGATGCTTGCGCACAGTAGCGTGTTCTATTGGTCGTGCTCGGGAGCATCGTCCTGGTGCGCGTACGCCGACCGGCGGTTTCGCGGGAGTCCCGGGCCGTTCGAGTTGCTTTATCTCGTCGCCGTATACGACAGCGGGCGTATATATTAATCCCGCTTGGTCTTCACATTCAAGTACAAACGACCGTTATATTTTCGTCCAGAGTGGGGTACAACTTAGCCCCGCGTGGACAAAAAAAGGTTGAACTACTGTATGTCCTCGACCCTACACTATATCACTGCCCCCGAGGCCATAGTCGGTACCATCAGCCCTAGAGGTTGAGGAATGGGCTAGGAACTTCGTCCCACTTTGAATGCAAGAAAGAGAGCGCTATGGGTCGAAGTCACAGGCAGCAACGTCCCGATCTCTCCGATGGGTTTCCGGGTCCACGAAACGGTACTTGTCGAGGAGCTGTTGCCAAAACCAGGCGCGTGGGTTTGGCGGGGTCACGCCCGGAGCTTCTCGCGCCGTACCTGACAGCGGCGGGAAGGGACGGCAGGCGGCTGGCCCTCCAGCTGTGCTTTGCGCTGGCACATGAGAAATGGGGACAGAGAACCGTGTGTCGCGACATCCTGGTGGGTGGGGGGTTTTTAACAGAGGACCGTGTATCACGGCATGTCTGCCGCCGCTGTCGATTTTTTTGCGCTTACAGGTTCCAACTGCCCTGCTGCTCGAGAGGCCTCTGGTGATGTCCTCCACGCTGCTGGATGCTTACCCCTGCCTGAGGAAGTCTCGTGTTCACAGCTTGGTGAGTGGGCAGGGTGTACCTGTCTGTCCCAGGCGCAAGAGAGGCTGTGGCCAGAATCGCGTTTTGTTTATTTCTTCCTGACTGAGAGAGGTGGTACGCGTGTATGAAAGAAAAAGTTGCCTCTAAGTTTCATCCAGTTTGTTTTTTTGTTCAGGTGGCGAGGATCAGGTTGACATTCCCCCCTCCTCATCATGTACATTTTCAACCGAGAACCACTCACTAACCAATCGGTCGAACTCACAGCTGACGTACTTTCGACCATTTTATAAACTCGATTTTCGGATGGCGATAAATACTTCGAAAATGCGGCGGCGTACCCGAGCCATGCTCAAGATCTGTGTCCGTTGAATCGAAAGGAGAAATGTGCGTAAGAATCACCAGTCAGGTAATGCAAAACAATAGTACGAGGCAATTGAGAATGGTCCGCTTGTGAGGTTGGAAATTGGAGTCCAGGGGGCATCTGGTTAGAGTTTGTGGCAACCATGCGCACCCCTTACCGCCCACTGAGGCCCATAGAGAGAAAAAATACGACGGGCGCAAAAAAAAGTTCTAAGACAAGCATACATACGCTCAACTAGCCTACTGCGCCATCGGTACCTCGTCGCGCCTGAGAGGAAGAGAGCGCCGAATTTCAGTGTCCTGGCGCTACGCGGCTAGTCGTCCTTGATGAGATGTGCACCATCTACGGTGTGCCCCCGCAACAACAGTCGAGGCTAAAGGCCGCCGTGGCTGCGCGCAGCGGACTAGATTTTGTTTGATGCCTTGCCCTGCGACTTGCGCCTGCTCATGCGGTTGGATTCCTCAAAACATCCTTGCGAAAACAACGATCCCATCGCGTAGGTGGCCAATGATGACCTTTGCCTCAACCTGGAGGCCGCGTACGACCTATCCCCAGCGGAGTACGATGAGGTGGGCGTTGCGTAGGCGTTGCGTAGGCGTATACAAAAGGCCAAGCTGTGCGTGTTATCTAGTCGTCGCCTCGACCACAACGAAAACTGTTCCATCGTATTTCGTACCAAGGTGTACATGAATATGAAGTTACCATTCTCGCCACAACTTCAATTTATACGGTGCGTCTGCTTTGATAGATATGCGTCGTGTGGTCATCAGGGCACATCCCGGGTGCATACACATAAACGAGTCACACACGCACGCACACAGTCGGCAACTGGGCGTAGGTGGGCGCGGGTACAGATGGGTACCCCGACTTGAAAGAGGGGCGCGCTAAGAGGACAGGACAGTTGAGAGAGGCCGAATCGGCTGTACCCGCCTACACACACTGAAACTACACCGCTCTGGGTGGAAATGTAAGGGCCGTGTAATAGAGACGGCCTAGTTAAGAGAGATGTCTTAGGCCCGTACCACGCCTCTCTCTTAAGTCGGGGTACCCACTAGCGGAAAATCGGTGTTAATGCAGCAGCAAAGCGGGGAAGAAGGTGGCGAATTGTCTTGGACTATATACCGTATGTGCGCGAGGACGTGCTATGACGGGAGGTGTTGTGTTGCTTTTGTGGTCTTGATTCCAGGGAAACCCTGAGCGGCATTCGGAGCTTTCATCTCCGGACGAAACCCTTGTTATGTGCGACGCAGTTTACTTGCGCCGAATGCCGCAACACGCCCCCGTGTGTGGGGCTGTCCTGCTTTACGCTTGGAGGTTCCCTCCCCGTCCGTGTGGCTGCTTAACCATGATACGATGATGCGACGCCTCAAACGGCTTCCGCTTGTTTACCGACGTTGCCAAACCCATTCGCTTGGTCCAATCCACTCGCCGCTGAAGGTTCCGGTCCGTTGGGCTGTTCAACTCTGTACGACAATGCGACGCCTCAAGCGGCTCTTGCTCGTTGCGCTGTGTAGCTAGCGGGTTAACTTCGCTATTATAGCCACCGAGCAAGTAACCGGCGCAAGAAACACCGGCCATCCAACTCGAAACTAGAGATGATATTCTAATAGTACTAATTATATCTAAAATACTGCTGTAACACCTTGCCGAACCCAATCGCTCGATCCTGGCTTTTTGTTGTTGTTTGTGTCTCGGCGGCAGATGGAACTAGAAGCCCGCGATTGCAAGCTGGAGATGTGGCGCCAGACCCGTCAAACGATCGCGGGGATGGGCTCGGGCTGGACGCTCGATTGATATTTTCAATCCTACAGTAGTACGGGGGAGCTTAGTTGTAATCAGAACCGAAGTACGGGTTGTAAACATAGCGGAGTGATACGTTTTTCGGACCCCATCGTTGGTTCTGATTGCTATGGATCCCTGTAATATTAGTAGCATTTTTCGCGCGGAGTAGTCGCCGGGGACAAAACAAAAAATGCCAGGTAGTGGGCTAGTCGTTGAGTGCCGTTTATTTTATCGTGAGGGCGAGTTTTAAGAACAAAAAAGTTTGCTTAAAAAGCTGAGGAAATTGATGTTTGTAGCACTACTCGTAGGGTAGATATTTTTGTAGACTGGCCTGGGTAGGCCATACGATTTGGAGTGAAATGTTGTAAGCGTTCTTTACTCTCCGAGTTTTGGTGCTGCGGAAGTGTTTTACGTCTTGTGAGCCGTTCCGCGTTTTAGCGTTCGCCATGTAATCTCTTTTTCAGAGCGAAACGCCGTGTTTTTCGTCAGCGTTGTGCTGCTGTCGTGCTGTTTGGTCGGTCACATGGTTGATTTCCCGACCCTCGTTGTCTTGGTGTTTTTTTTTTTTTGTTTTGAGCGATGAGCTCGGTGCGGTAGGAGGAGTAATACGTAGCGACGTAAAGTTTATGACCTGTGTGTTGGATTCGCCGGCCGTTTGACACGAGTTCGCGGAAACGATCCGGAGGACAAGCAAAAGGGTTTAGCTTTTGGAGGTTGTTTCGAGAGGAAGGGGTGGGGGCAGGGAGGGTGGGGGGTGGGAGCCCTTCCACACGAGGGTGGGATTCTGGTGTCTTATTTACAATTTTCTGATGTCAAGGGGCTGGAAGGAATACGCTTTATAGGTTTAGCGTTTAGGATAAGAGTACCAAGAGAACGCACCGTGTAATCGATCGAGCCTGCTGGCTAACGTGCGGACGGTGTTGCCATTCTCGAGATTTGTGACAACGCATTTCCTTCCCGCGTCCTGCCAAGGTCGAACCAGCGACGTTTTGAGCGAGAGTGCTTCCCTGTCTGTGTGCCAGCTACTGATACTGGCGAGAAAAACGGAGTCCCTCCTTAGCATCGAGTCTTCTTGGAAGGCTGACGTAGCGGCTGCGCGCGCGTGCTTGTTTTGGTCCCTTATGGCAGCACGCCGCCAATGAGTGCAAGCTTTAAGGTTATTCTAGGTGCGTGTGCGTCGTGCGTATTGTAGAAGTGTCTTTGTTTCGACGACTTTCGGTCGCAACTCCGTACGAGCGATATGAATTGCATCTCACGCAATTCCAAGCGTATAGTCAGTGGTTAGAGTGTTGAGTTGAGCTCAAGATAGGGCTAGTTTTTCTTCTTCTGCAGTGTTGAGTAGACGCGAACTTTTTTTTTTTTAAATGCAAGGTGGTGGTGCAGACGAAGAACCGCTCTTCTTCCAGAACATTGAAATGTCGACGGAGGGAGCGGTCCAAGTTTAAAGGTTGTCGACGATTTCACGCGCAGTTGGCCACAGCTCCTTTGGTGGGAGGGAAAGCTGGCAGTACCAAGCATTATTGTTGCTGTTACGTAGGGTACCATATCGTAGTAATATCAGAACCTAACATGCTTAGTAAAACTGGACTAGAATAGGTATTGTTTAGATGATGGGTCCTGATTACCATGCCCCCCCGTACTGCTATGAATAGCAAGTCACCCAAACAGCCGGGGCGCTTCGTAGGGTGGATACGAACTAGCCATCGTGCGACGCCCTGCACCTTGCGTGGCAACACAGCGCTTGAAGGTCCGGAGAATAACGGCTGCGACCAATATAGGCAGTGCGCTGCTTCGCCTCTTCTGGCCCGGCGACAAGCACAAGATCATTTACTAACGCGCTGTAGTCGCTTTATGCCAGCGAAAAAGAAGCGCGACAAATAAATGAATAAAAAAACTTGTTTCGCCTCGTAAGTAACGGTGGAACAAATTACAAGGGCCTCACTTTTTGGCCCGCACCCTCTCTCTCTTAACACTGTCTTTGTTCACCAGACCAATATCCCGGATCGTTGGCGCTACGACACAAATCAAAATGCAAGCCGCCAACACTCACTGTCGCGCACGGCGAAAACACTCCTCGCTGCTTCTAGGCAGGCGGTAAGCACAGCACCAATAACGCATCTCCTGTCGCATACGCCAGCGAAAAGAATCGCGAAAAAAGCAAAATATAAACCTGTTCGCCACTTCTGTAAAAGTGGAACAAGTTTCAAGGGCTTCTCGCTTGGCCCTCAACCCTCTCCTAACACTTTACTGTTCGCCAGACCAACACCTCGGCTCATTGCGCTACGTACGACACAAATCACATGCAAGCCGCCGAAACCCATTCTCGTGCACGCCGAAGAAATTAGCAACGTCTAGGCAGGCTAGTAAGCACAGTACCAAAAACGCGCGAAAAGCAAAACAAAACGACTTTAAACTGTTTGCCACTTCAGTAATAACAGTGGAACAAACTACAAGGGCCTCGTTCGGCCCACACCCTCTTCTAACACGTTTGCTCACCAGACCCATATATCGGCTCGTTGGCGCTACGACACAAATCAAATGCAAGCCGCCAAAGCTCATTCTCGTGCACGCCGAAGAAAGGCTCTAGCCGGCTATTCTACCCTAAACTGCTGCCTGCTAATTATTCAAGCAGTATTCTGCCTAGCTCGTACGTATGCATGTATACATACAGTAACATCTCATGGGCTGCTGGCGACTACGACCACCAAAAAAAAAACGACAAACAATAAAGTCAACAAAAATATTTTTTCGTTGTATGTTCACAACACAGAAAATGAAAGCTGACAAAATCACCAGAAAATATTCCCAAACACAGCTGCACCATGCAGCTTGCAAGCCTAAGCCCAACGAGGAAGCCGTGGGTGCATCTCCCCCCAGAGCTACTTTCCGCGAAGCATCTCTCGTAGAAGGAAGTCACGGAAACCGCTGCAAACTCATATTTCTCCTTCCCGTCAACAAAGTCTAGCCTACCGCCCGCTGAGGCGGTAAAAATCCGCCCCCCCTGAATGTACCTGGATAGGGTGGGAATTGTCATCGCCGTTCATATCGAACGACGCTAGCGGTGGCGGCAGCTCTACCGCCGCTGCCTCCACAGAGCCAACCCCCAACGCCAGAACAGCCGGCCTTGAGCCTACTCTAGGATCTGACACGACGGTCGTGCTCCCCATCTCGGCCGACACCGATGTCGCCGCGGCTGCCGCCGCCGAATTCACCATCGAGGCGGCAGCGGCCGCCGCCCCACCCGCAGAAGGACCCGCGGCTGCTGCCCCCCCCGTTGCCGCCGCTGACACCGCCGCCGTCGCGCCCTCGTCTCGGATAACCGGCGAAAGTGGTGGCGGCGGCCGAACAATCGTCGTCGGCGTTCCCGCCGCCGACAGCGCCCCAGCCCTCGCCGGCGCCACCGCCGGCGTCGACTTTTCGCGAGGCCGTTCATGAACGTCCTCGTCCGTCCACCGCGTGGAAGACTTCGTGACCGGCGTCGAAAGAAGCTCCTTCATCAATGCTTCTGTTGCCCCGGCTGGTGCCTGTGATCTGGCGCGCTTCGCCACGCGTCGAACGGGTGACTGGAGGGCACCCCCCCCGTGCTGCTGAGACTGTGTTGACGGCCACTGGTTCGCTCGTTGCGCACCAGCGCGCACCGTCGCACTTCCCACCGGGCTAACGCCTGCGGTGTAGCTTGCGGAGGCGTGTCCAGTGGGTGCCAGCGGGAGGGACTCTCCCTGATGGTTCGGCCGAGTTTCATGGGGATAGCGGTTTTGCTTCTGCTGCTGCTGCTGTGATAGTTGCTGCTGGTGCTGGTGCTGGTGCTGCAGCTGCCGTTGGTGCTGTTGCTGCTGCTGCTGTTGCTGCAGTCGATACAGCTGCTGCTGCTGTTGCTGTTGCCGCTGCTGCTGCTGTTGTTGTTGTTGTTGTTGCTGCTGCTGCTGCTGTTGCCGTTGATGCTGCAGTAGCTGATGCCGCTGCTGCTGTTTCTTTAGCAGTTGTTGCTGCTGCTGCTGCTGCTGCAGCTGCTGCAGCTGCTGCCGCCGCTGGTGCTGCTGCAGCTGTCGCTGCTGTTGCTGCTGCAGCACCTGATGCTGACGCCACCGCTGCTGCTGCTGCTGCTGCTGCTGCTGCTGCTGCTGCTGCTGCTGCTGTTGGCCGTTGTGTAAATGTTGTTGTTGTTGTTGTTGTTGTTGTTGTTGCTGCTGCTGCGGGATGGCCGCCGCCGTCGCCATAGCAAGATTAGGGTATAAGGGTGTTGATGAGAGCGGCCAACTTGCCATCTGCATCGGCATGCCAAGGGCCGGAGGATGATAAATCATGGGGCCGGTAGGAAGAGAGGCGTGGATGGAGGTTTTTTCAGGAAGGGGGGGGGGTGGGGCACACTGGGGGAAGGAGTAGAGCTGAGGTCGGTATGGAACGGGAGGTTTCACGGCGTTCACGTCGGGTGGGGGGCGGGGCTGAGGAGGTGGTGGCAGAAGGGCCGGCTCCGGCAACCACGGGACCGCCGCAGGTGCTTCCTCTTCCTCGCCATCCTCCTCTGTGGACCTCTCCCTGTACGGTAGCCACGGTTCGTCCCACTTCGCAGTTGGGCTGCGCTCGGAATGCTCGAACTCTGAACCGGTATGGTCGGAAGACTTGCAACCGCCGTCGAACTCAGTCGCCAGCACGGTTGTCCCAGATCCTCCTGCCTCAGTCTCCGATTCATCTTCTTCCCCCCCTCCTCCTCCATCAACGCCGAGGCTAAATCCTCGTCCACTTTCACTCTTGCACCTTCACTGTCGCCTACATTTTTTGGGTCAGAATTCATCCTCTTTAACAGCATAGGAACCTGCCAGGTTAGGATCAGGGTCGATCAACGACAAACGTCAACGCCAAAAAGAAAAAGAAAAAGAGGCAAACGCGTTATGCACATTCTCTTGTCAGAGGGTTGGTTCACGGGCCGGTCAACGCGTTGTGGATTACAGTAGGTCGCTGTACTGTCAGGGTGGTTTTTATAGACTATCCTGGAACGGTCCCAATATAGGCGTAGCAGTTCCGAAATGTTCTAAAGGTTTCATCAACGCTCCTCGCGGAAGGTATCCTCGTGTAAAATCTGCTGCCACCTTTTAGGCTAAGCGTGTCCGGCTCTAGAAAACATTCGATGCGATAGTCATGTGCAAGCTCGAGCGCTTTTCACCCCAACGATATGGGCGTTACCATGATGCTCGTGGTGTACATGCACACTAGGAGTTTCCGCACGCTCATGACAGTATCGCCCAATCATGGTGGCATGCAGCGGCTGGATCATCATGGACCTTGCCACGGTGATCCCCAGCCTTACACTTGACTTTCGAGTGTTCTGTCTCGCGTATCGACACACCACCACGCTATGGCCGTCTGCAGCCATCTTTGCCGCCACAGAAAAGTCAGTTCTGCCTGGAGCCACCTCCAATCGACACAACAGTCAGTGACTTAATCCACGACAAAACTACCAAATTCACCGCAGCAAAAAAAAACAAAGCGTACACAGCTACCTACCGACAAGTTTGTCGTAGTTGCGTTTCTTCGGTGGTCGCTGTGCAAAAAACGCAAAAAAAAAACAAGAACAATGTGAGCCGCTCGTACGATAAAGAGGCCCTCAAAACAATGGCGCCGCGATGCCTCCGTTCAGCAGCATGTACCTGCAGGTGGTCAGCCTCCGCAGCCTCCAACAGGAGCCGAAAACTTTCGTCGGAGAAAGGTTTCTTCAGCACGTAATCCACGACGTTCAAGTCGACCAACGGGTCTGAACTAGGGGAAGACGCGGAATCCGGCAAAAGCGCACCTCCTCCTCCAACGCCCGCCCCGCCCATGCCCGTCCCCTCGCCCCCGCCCGACCCCCCCTTACCGTCCCGATAAATTTTTGCGCTGCGGAAAATTGAGCTGTCCGGCGAATTCGGGCGTCGTTTGGCCGTTGGCGACATCATCGATCGCGAGGAAGAGCAAGCTTTGGCGGCCGGGGATGACGTCTCGCTCCGCCTCTGCTTGCTGTCGTTTAGGAGGAGAATCACGCTCAGCCCTGGGCAAGACTGAATTGAATGCGCGGGTTGGGAGGCGTAATGGGGGCGGTATGGGTGGCATCCGGAGGGCGGGCAACGGGGCACAGACGGGAGAGAATCGACGTATTTGAGATAGCAGCTAGGGTTGTACCAGATATATCTTGCGCAAGGTACCTGTTATGTCACAGCCTGTATACATCGACGTGAAATGCCCACGGAAGGCCACTGCCCTTTATAACAAAAGTCTTGGGGGCGCGACCATACACGCTACCGTCCTCTGACCCGCGGGTCTCATCCCCCGCCGGGTGCCCCTACGACTGCTGTTCTGTCTTCGACACAACCCCTAATAAAACACGTGTGTTGCGAAACAAGCCATGCAGTCAGATACCCCCCCCCCCCCCCCCCCCCCCCCCCCCTCTCTCTCTATCTTTGTTTCTCCCCAACGCACCTGCCGCAGGATAGTTGCCGCACTACGGCCGTCGAGCGCACTGCTCGAGTCTTCGGCCACACACACTAACCGGTACGCCGTGCGGCTCACGCGCTCCAAGGCTCCGAGGTTGTTCGTTACGACGTCGAACACGTACTGTCCGGGCAACTCGTCCGTAATCTTGTGCAGGATCTCTGCCACCAGCTGCTACGGAAACGATGACGCCAAGAGCGAGGGCCAGCAGTCAATTGGATGGAACACATTTCAACTGTCACTGCGCCAAAACACGACAGGGTTCTGCACCACTCGTGTAGCGATATATTATAAACTCTGGTATACGTACATAATATACATTAATATATATATATATACAAGGGCTCCGCATGGGTGCCTGCCGGCACCCATGCTCCAGATAGAGAAATACAAGGCGCCTCGCTCCGCGGGCGGCCTACGCCGCCCGCTACGCTTGCTCAGGAGGGAAAAGTACATCAAATTATGCGAAGCGGACAGACACCCATGATTTATATTGTCTTCTTCATGACTGTAGTTGCAAACTGGCGACTTGATAATGCCAAGAGTCCCGCCGCCATGCTTCAAGAGAAAACAGCTCGGACGCCGCATGCGCCTCGCGTCGCGGGCGGTTTTCCGCTACGCTCGCTTACATGTCGTACGTACGTAGACTCCCCAGGTAGGGTATTTATTTTGTTCTTTCGATATGCTCCGTGTCTGTGCTCGTATGCACGAAAGATAAAGCACAGCACGGCACAGCAGCACAGAGCGAAAACAATGAAACTGAAACCGAAAAATTCGGAAAGAAAGAAAAAAATCCCCGTCCCTTTTCGTGTAATAATTTACTGCCTGATTGGAACACCTTACACCGGTCAAAAAGAAAAAAAGAAAGTAAGAAAAAAAAATAGCAGAGCTTCTATCTCAGCCATGTACGCCGCCCGCCCCACTCGCGACCATCTCGCCACCGATTCGGTCCGGGTAAAGCTTTCCTCCTTCTTCCACAGTGAGCCCCGTCGCCCGCCTCGCGTGAAGCCTGGTGCTCACCGTGGACCTCGTTCGCCAGCTCGACAATGTTGATGCTCAGACTGGGTACCTCTCTCTGTGATTTTCAGCCCGGTCGCAAAAATAAGCACCGCTTGAACATTATCTTAATCTCGAACGACCCTTAAATACTCGTACGTACTCTATCAAAAATCACAAATGGAGACCAGACGGAGTCTATTGATGCTTCCCTCCTGTCTCGAGGCACACGCGACGCCTAGGCACGAAAGCGGCGACCGCGCTCCTTGCAACTCCCCCTCTACCCGCCAGCACCCGCTGACACCCGCGACGGTGTCCGGTTCGCCCGCGGAACCGTGCTCGGAGCACACACACGCACACGAAACGAAAGAAGAAAAAAGGAAAGAAAGACTGCAAGTGCGAAGAGAAATGGAGAAAACAAAGACCCGCTGGAAAGGTCCCGCAAGCAATAAAAAGAGGCGATTTCCAAGTGGGAGCTCTGAGAGGCCAGGAATGTACCAACCGAGCACGCTCAGAGAGTGATATATCTATATGTAGTTCCATACCCCAGTATCAATTTGTGATTACTTTCAAACACCATTCGATCGAACAGGATCTGGTCAATGCCAAGTGATGCAGGAAAAAGGCAATGCCGAATTTCAGTTCTCAGTTTTTGTATCTGTCCCACTCGCATTATAGAGCAACTTTTATGACAATTCTTTGGGACGTTATTTCTGTCTTTTTCAGCGATCTCTGAAGCCCAAAAATCAGAACCGTCTATTATGGCCAGGCCAGGAGCCAGGAAATCATCGATACTTTTGGTCTCAGTTCCTGGAGGGGGAAGAAATTAGCTCAGTTCTGAGAGGTTTCTCACATTTCTCAGAACTGAGATTACTTGGGTTTTGTATACTATAGTGCTGCTGCCCTGTATCTGCTCAGCTGCCAAGTACTCCATACCCATGCCGAAGTATCACACGTATCTACGGCGAGCTGTACCTACTGCCAACGGCGCTTGTGAAACCCTCTGTCCTATTCACGATTTCGGATTGCGCCGAACAGCCATGCGTGGTGTTCCCTTCGTACCTGCGAGGCTACAGTTGGGTCCCGTGCCGAACTTTCAGAGACAGAACGCAAGCAGAACCGAGGCGAAAAATACCCCCCCGCCAAACCCTTGCTCCGTCTCGAAAGGGATGCGTGGTCAAGGGTCAAATGACTAAAGCAAGCAACAAATGAGTACCCCCGCCCCCCCCCCCACCCCCCCCCTTGCATCGTATTGAGTACAGCCCCCCCTCGTCACAGCACCTGCAATCTACGACCTGCAAGCAATGATGCACCGCATCGGTTAACCCCATAGGATGCCACTACACGGCCCTTGCCCACCGTACTGACGACAAATGGAAGTGCTAAAAACGATAGCGTGTTGACTAACGTTAGTGCAAACAGCGTTTTGACAAGCGGCGCGTACATCTTGTCCTACGCCGAGCGGTGCGGGGCGGACGTCGATTCACGGTCGCAGTACGCCGGCGACGGTTGGGTGGCAGCATCAGTATAGTGTGTATTGGCTCGCTCGCGTACTCAGTGTTCGTTTGTGTGCCGAAAAGCGTCGAACGTTGCCCGGCCGTGTTGTCCTTTTACCGCTGCTCTTGTGGTTTAGGACCGAATGGGGAAAAGACCACGAGGCACCTAGTCTGATATTGTAACGGTATGGGTTGTTGCGAATGCCGAATACACAGGCTCAAATCACAAAATGAGTACAATCCTTTTGGATCTGCTACACCTGGTTTGCGCTAACGGTAGTCGATACGATATCGTTTTTACGACTTTATTTTGGCATTATTTGTCGTCAGTAGTTGAGGCAAAGGCCGTGCAGTTTCCTCGGTGTGAAGCCGATGTGGTGCACAACCGCTTGAAAGTCGTACGTACACCGCAGATTTCGTGACGACAGTGCAGTGGACGCCACACTGTCGTGACAGAAACTGCAGTGTACGACTTGCAAGCGATGGTGAACCACGTCGGCTCACCGCACGGAGACCACTGGATGGCCTTTGCCCGTGATACTGACGACGAATGGTGGCGCTAAAACGATATCCTAGCGACCACCGTTGGCGCAAACAAGGCATTGACAAAAGTGCTTACATATTGTCCTACGCCAGGCGGTGCATCGCTGGCGTCGCTTGGTCATTGCGGTACGTCGGCGGCTTCACTTACACTGCCACTCAAATCTCACCGACATGCTACAATGACCAATCGACGCCCGCTCCGCATCGCTCGGCGTAGGACAAGACGCAAGCGCCTATTGTCCCCACTTCGTTTGCACTAACGGTAGACACTACGCTATCGCTGTGACTACCGCACAAGCGGGGCGTATACCTTGTCGCTCCTCGGAACGAGATAGATCACTCACCACCCCACAGGCACCCACATCAAAAATCCGTTTCGGTAATTACGAATTATGACGCTCTTGAGGATTGGGCCATTTCCAATGATTTCCGAATAAAATCAACCGAAAGTCTACAGCGAGCGGTGAGGGGCGGGTGTCGGTTGATCATCACAGTATATAGGTCAGCAAGGGTTGGATAGCAGTATCAGTCTAGTGTGCACTGACTTACGCGTTGGGTGTACGTCTGTGTACCACGAGGTGACAAACGTTGGCGTATGTCCTTTCAAGGCGGTGTTTGTTGTGTTTTCGGACGGAACGGGAAAGAGACCAAAAGATACGTTCTCTGAGTTTGTAACGGTCTGGGATATTTGTCGAACGAATGCCGAATACTCATGCTCAAGTCCTAAGAGAGTTGTAACCGCTTCACTGTTACGCCTTATTTTTGCGCCTGGGGTAGTCACTCCCCGATCGTTGTAACGGCACCAGCTGTCGTCACTATCGCGGGCAAAGACAATGTAGTGCTCCCCTCTCAAATCCCCAAAAGGCTATAACTCTTTTAGAGCCTGTACACCTTGTTGGCGCCGAGGGCAATCACTACGCTATCGTTGCAACGCCACCATTGCCGTCAGTACTATGGATCAAGGAGTCACTGATAGCCTTGGCTATCAGTGCACACATCTCCAGCGGCACTGCCAACCAACCCTCGCCGACGCACCTCAATGATCAACCGACGTCTGGTCCACACCGCTTGGCATAGGACAAGATGTAAGCGACGCTTGCTGCAACTCAACCCTCGAGGACGCACCGCAAATGGTCAACCAACGCAACCTCGGCACCGCTTGGCGTACGACAAGACGTAAGCCGCGCTTGCAAGTATTTTGTCTGTGCCAACGGTATTGTGGTCAGGCACTACGCTATCGTTGTGACGCCACCGCTTGTCGCCAGTGTTGAGGGAAAAAGAGATACGGTGTCCTCCGTGTGGGGAGCCGACGTGGTGCACAGCCGCTCGAAGGTTATACACATAGAGATTCTGTGACGAAAAGTGCCAAGTGCGGGATCCACCGCACTTGAGTCATACGAGCTGTAGTGTACGACGTCGAAGCGGTCGCCCACCACATCGGCTCGACACACGGACGACACTACATGGTCTTTGTCTGCGATACTGACGACAGGCGGTGTCGTTACAACGGTACCTAAGAGACAACAGTAACCGGTAAACAAGGTGTTGACAACCGGCGCTTAAAAGCTGTTCGACGGTGACCGGTACGGGGCGAGCGTCGCTTGATCATCGCGTTAAATCAGCGAGGGTTGGATGGTACTATTAGTGTATAGTGTGTGTTGACTTAGTTTGTACGTTCATGTACCGCGAAGAGACAAACGATAGTGTCCTTTCAAGACGATTTCTCTTTTGTCGGATGGAATGGGGAAGAGCCACGAGGAACGTAACCTGAGTTCGTAACGGCCTGGGATATCTGGCGAACGTCGAAAACCCAGACTGAAGTCCTGCGAAGGCTGCAGCACAACTTCACTGATACCTCTACCCAACCCTCGTCGACATACCTCCATGGTCAAGCGAAGGGCGCTCCGAACCGCTTGAAGAGGGACAAGCGCCTTTCGTTCCCCGATACTGTCATCCAACCCTCGTCGACATGCCTCATTGATCAACCGGCGCCCCCTCCGCTTTGCTTGGCGAAGGACAATATGTAAGCACCGATCGTCACCACCTTGTTTGCGATGACGGTAGTCACCACGCTGTCGTTGCAATTACCGTTAGCGCAAACAAGGTGGTGACAAGCGATGCCTACCTTCTATCGTACGCCGAGCGGTGCGGGGGGCGCGTTGCTTGATCATCACGGTACACAGAGCGAGGGCTGGATGGCAGTATCGGTGTAGTGCGTGTTGAGTTGCGTACTGGATGACACTTTACGTACGGCAAAGCGACAAACAGTGCCCGTCGGCGATGTGCCTTCAATGCTTTATTTTTTTTTTTGTGTCTGACGGAATCGGCAAGAGGCCAGAGACACCTAAGCTGAGTTTGCAACGACCTGGGTTGCTGGCGAACGCCGAAAACACGCTGGAGGTCCCAAAATGGTATGGGTATACCCCCTTTAGAGAAGTTACACCGTGTTGGCGCTAAGGCTAGGTCAGTACGCCATCGCGAAAATGCCACCGTTTGTTGTCAGTATCGCGCACAACAGCGGTGTAGGGTCCTCGGTGTGCCGAGCCGATGTGGTGCACAACCAGTTGCAGGTCCGCACGGTATAGATTATGTGACGAAAGTGCCAAGTGCGGGATCCACCGCACTTAAGTCACAGAATCTGTAGTTGTACGACCTCGCAGCGGTTTTACACCACATAACACAGACCGAGGACACTACATGGCCTTTGTCCGCGATACTGACGACGATTGACGGCATTACAACGATACCGAAGTGACTACAGTTAGCGCAAACAGGGTATATATACAAGCAGCTCTTACATCGTCTTCTTGCCAAGCCGTGCGGGGAGGGCGTCGCTTGATCATAGCGGTACGAAGGCGAGGGTTGGGTGGTAGTGAACACGGTTCACTGGTACTGCCAACAAACCCTCGCGAAACGTACAGCAATGATCAAACGATGCCCTCTCGGCACCGTTCGGTGTAGGACAAGATGTAAGCGTCGCTTGTCAGTACCGCGTCTGCGCTAACCATAGTAAATGCGCTGTCGGTGTGATGCCGCCATTTGTCGTCGGTAGCGCACACACAGACCATGCAGTGTCCTCGGTGCACCCAGCCCATGTGGTGCACAACCGCTCGAAGGTCGTGCACTACAGATTCTGTGATGAAAAGTGCAAATTGCGGGATCCACCGCACCTTCCTTCACAGCATCTGTAGTGTGCGACTTCCAAGCGGTCGTCCATCACATCGGCTCGACACACCCAGGACACTACGTGGCCTTTGTCCGCGATACTGACAACAAATGGCGGCGCTACAACAATACCGAGATGACTACGTACCTGTTGGCGCGAACAAGGTGCATACAAGCGACGCGCGCAGCTTTTCCTACGCCCAAGCGGCGCGGCCGGGTGTCGGATGACCATCGCAGTACGTCGGCGAAGGTTTGGTTGACTTGCGTCCTGGATGTACGTTCGTGCATCGTGAAGCGAAAAAAAAAACGTTACCCGGCGGCAGCGACAGTGCCTGTATGTCACTTAGCCCCCACAGGATCGCACTTCTGTTGTGGGTAAAAAACACTTGGAAGGAAAGTCAGATTTAGGCTTCTGTATTGCGCGGTTCTAACAGAGTTAAAATACTCCAAAACAACCGAACACTACAGGAAATTCCAAGTCGTTTGTCCCCAGAGTGCAGTTCTCAAGGCGTAAAGTGAGCTGCAATACTACTGGAGTGAAATCTTGCTGCGGGCGTGTTGCAGTACTCCTTGCGATGTACATCCGGTAACTAAAACTTATAGACTAACCCCATACACCAGCAGCGACGGGTTGCTGCCATACCTGTGACTAATGCTGTATTGGCAACTTCGTGGCTTTTTTGTCTCGAAGCGAGAATACCGGTATGCGACATCAAACCGACCAGGTGCCAGGTAGTTGCGTAATTGCCAGCGCTCGTATCCGATACTTTGATTCCCTAGATTCTTGGAGCATCCACGCAACACACGGCTTAAATTGCGATACACACCGTGGTACGCGCGATCGACGTATCATGCCTGGTACACAGCTTGCAGAGAAGAATTTCGAGCGAACTTTCGGTCTCACAGCTGCTGGGTTTATTTTTCAAACATATCTGGCGCGTCCCCGAATAAGCGAACATAAGAGATGCGCTCAATTTCTAGTACGAAAGCTCAGGTATGTTAATCGCCAACTATTTGAGTTACATCTTCAGAGTCATTCGTTAACCATTTTTTAGGACGAAAATGAAACAAATCGGCGTCAACGATTTGAGATGAAAATCATTTAGAGCTATTCTTGAAGCGTTGTGGTTTCCGTTGGAGAACACGAGGTACTTTTTTGCTGCTACGAACAGTAGCGATGAGTGCCAGGCAATTGTGGGAGAGCACACGCACACCATTTTCCGCTGATCGTCCGGAAGTGTACGGCGCTGATGTTGCTGACACGCCTACTTTGCTTCCTTTCCGAGGGCAGCTATTCCAGCCTTCGCAGTTTTTTTTTTTTTCCCTCCCCATCCCATTTATGATCTTCGGCCTTCTTTTCTCTCTCCTTCCTAGTCGTAACTCAGACCCGGGGTCACAAAGCACGCTTTTCTCCCTCCTCGCCACGACGGTTCTGGCCTTGCACTTTTATCGCGACAAGACTTCGGCCCTTCTCTTCCCTCATCGACTCGTATCGACTTGCGCCTACCCACGCCACTAGGGGCTCTCAGCAGTTGATTCCGCTTTTAACTTACTCTTGCAAATAAATAAACTCAAAAGTTCGACTGATCCACGTGGGATTCGAACTCGAGCATCGACTCCTAGGAGCATTCGAGGCTACCGCCAGCCCACCGGGGCGACCGGCTACCTTTGCCGCTAAATATTCGAAGTCACCTGTCTTTTCAGGCTTCAACGAAGAAAGGTGAGAGGCCCACCGAAGGCTCTTTCGAGCTTTTTTTTTGGTTCTACTCTAATTCCAGAAACGGTTTCCCCGAAGCTTGGGGTCAGGGTGCCAATCATGCCAATTACATTGCCCCATCTGTCGTTGTACACGTGTACCAGACAGGACGTATCTAATGTATACAAAGGTTAATATATATATATACCTGCCATTTATGTTCTACCCCAAACATTAGCCACGCAGCGTCGGACGGACGATGCGCGGTGGTGGATCGGCCGACACGAATGCGTGCGCGGTTGCCAGCCACTCTGTGTATTCGGTCTCCGTTGAAATCACAGATCGTTACAACTTAGAATACTTGTCACTTGTCCTCTTGCCCGTTCCGCTCGAAAAACAAAATCAATTTTTGTGTTTTTGGACGGAATGGGGACTAGTCCAAGTGACACGCAATCTGAGCTTCTAACGACCTGGGATGTTGGCGAATGCCGAAAAAAAAACAGGCTGGCAGAAAGCTGCGAACGCCCTCTTGACGACCGATTTACCTTGCACGGTCCACAAGAGTGCGTCCTTCAAGCGGTGGTGCACCACATCGGCTCACCACACCGAGGACAAGAAGTACGCCGTCTTCGTCAGGTTTTTGTTTTTTTTTTTGGGCGGAATGTGGAAGGAGGGCAAGTGACGAGCATTCCGAGTCTCTACCAAAACGGCCTGGGCTATTGGCGAATGCCGAATACCTGAACACACAGGCTTGCAGACAACTAAACGCGCACGTATCCGTGTCTGCCGATTCACCGTGCATGGTCCACGAGAGAATTGCGTATTGCAAGCGGTGGTGCACGACACCGGCTCGCCACACCGAGGGACACCACGTACATCGCCTTTGTCCGCGACGCTGACGACCAATGGTGCCGTTACAACGACACCAAATTGAGTACCGTTAGCGCAAAAT
Organism: Macrocystis pyrifera; assembly: GCA_031763025.1. Lineage (NCBI taxonomy): Eukaryota > Phaeophyceae > Laminariales > Laminariaceae > Macrocystis > Macrocystis pyrifera. The sequence goes on along the minus strand of JASSKH010000016.1, from coordinate 9,312,845 downwards.
GTGTGTTGACAAGCAGCGCGTTCATGTTGTCCTACTCCGAGACGTGCGGGGGCTGGGGTCGGTTGACCATCACAGTATATACGTCGGCGAGGGTTGGGTGGCGGTATCAGTGTAGTGTGTGTTGGCTTGCGTACCGGATGTGCGTTTGAGTACCGCGAAGCGACAAACGTCGCCCGGCAGCCGCGGTGTTCTTTCTCCCCCATGAACTGTTGCAAAAACTATTTCACGCTGCAGTAGTTCCAAGCCGTTGATCCCAAAACCGTGTGTGTAGGTGAGCCTTCCACGTTAGTCGTTGAAACTTCCACATACTGGAAAGATCAGTGTTCCACCTTCACGATATAGATATTTCACAGCGTGTTTACTCCCGATCTTGTAAAATCTAGCTCATGCGGCCAGCTGGGAGCCGAAAAATCTGCATGCTCTATTGCTATTAGCACTAGTTTCTTGGGTAGAATCTGTACTATTTGCAGATCCTGCACAATCCTGTCGCAACGTCAGGTAAGAAGGCACTATAATATCTACGGTAGATCGCCATGTGTCTGTCCGAGGTGTGGAAACTTCGTGAGGCAGGCGACTTCGAGTATATAGTTGCAAATACCAACAACGCCAGAACCACGTGCCCTCGCCAAGACAGGAGGGTGTGCCGGCAACATCAGTGCCGTATGTACACCTACGAACGACCAGCAGCAATTGTCTCACACACAATTATCTGATAGGTACGGCTGTATGTACCTGCTGTAGCTCAATCTAACAATACCAGGTACCTGGTACATGGTATCACACGGAAATCACACCTCTTGAAGAGTGGCTCTAAAGATCTAGCTCAGTAATGGTTGACGCCGAAAAAATATGACTTCATCGCAAGATCAGCAAATGGCTCTGAACATTGAACTCAAATGGTTCAGGTTGACAAAGAAACATCCTTTGTTTGTTCCTGAAAAATATAAGGTTGGCTGGGAACATCAGGGAACACTGCTGACGATGCAAAGTCAATGATCAACCGACGCCGGCTCCGCACCGCTTGGCGTGGGACAAGATGTAAGCACCACAGACCATTCGTCCACTGATACTGCTACACAACTCTTCGCGGATCTACCGCTATCTTCAACCCACGCCCGCTCCCACACCGCTTGGGGTAGGGCAAGATGTAGGCGCCGCTTGTCAGCGCCTTGCTTGCGCGCTATATAGTCACTACACTATCATTGTGACGCAACCGTTTGTCTTCTGTGACGCCAATAGAGGGAACGCCGTGTCCTTGGTGCGCCAAGCCGATGTGGTGTAGAAACCGCTTGAAGGTCGTATACACTACTATATATTCTGTGACGAAAATGCGCGAAGAAGTGGCGCCCACTGCACTTTCGTCACAGAATCTGCGGCGTGCGACCTCTAGGCAATCGCACACTACATCGGCTAGGCACACCGAGGACACCGCATCTCTTTCGTCCGCGGTACTGCCGACAAATAGTACCGTTACAACGATGCGACAGTGACCACCGTAAGCTTCAAACAACGTCTTGACCAACGAAGGCGTGCAGCTCGTCCTACGCCAAGCGGCGCGGAGCGGCATCGGATGATCACAGCGGTACCCCGGTGAGGGTTTCGGTGGCAGTAGAAATATCAGTAAACAGCAGTGCTCGCTGATGCTACCAGCCAACCCTCTGTTTTTACAAACAAAACGATATTTTTTGTCAAACATTTTACAATAGTTGACATTCAGAGCCGGTCGTTCATCTTAGGAACGAAGTTCATATGTTTTCGGCGTCAACCATTCCAACTACCTTTTCAGAGCCGTATTTAAGAAATGTGGCTTCCGTTTGATCCCCGGCAATCTATATCCACACTATCGCAATGAGCAATATACAGCAATAGGTACCAGCAGCCAGGAAATCGTGCGACAACACATGCGCACACCACACACCACTGCCGCTGACCGTCCGTAGATGTTCGGCGCTAAGTTGCCGGCACGCCTACTTCGCTACCTGGCCGAGGGCAACCGTTTCTGCATTGCTGTATTTTCGGCGATATACTCGAAACCGCCTGTCGAACGAAGCTTCCAGGAAAAAACGTGGGAGGCCCACCCAACGCTCTTTTCCAGATGCCTTTCATGTTTCTACTCCAATCTCAAGTAGTTTTCCCGGTTTAGGGTGCAACTGCCTTGCCCCATCTGTCTTCGAGAATAATGGCATACCAGTTGAATTTTGTGCCCCGGGCACAAGCCACATAGCGTCGGGTGGGCGATGGACGGTGGTGGATCGGCCGACACGAGTGCGTGCGCGGTTGCCTACCACTCTTGTGTATTCGGCCTTCGCTGAAATCACAGATCGTTACAAACTTAGATTACGCGTCACCTGTCCTCTTCCACATTCCGCCCAAGAAAACAAAATCGACTTTCGTGTTTTTGGACGGAATGGGGTTTAGGCCAAGTGACACGCAATCTGGGCTTCTAAGGGCCTGGGACATTGGCGAATGCCGAATACACAGGCTGGCAGACAACAGCAAATGCTCTCGTGACAGCCGATATACCGTGGATAATCCACAAGAGTGCGTCCTTCAAGCGGTGGTGCACCACATCGGCTCACCACACCGAGGACAGCAGTACATCGTCTTCGTCCGGTTTTTGATTTTTTGGGCGGAATATTGAAAGGCGGCAAGTGGCAATCAGTGCGAGTCTCTACCAAAACGGCCTGGGCTATTGGCGAATGCCGAATATCCGACTACACAGGCTTGCAGACAACTAAGCGCGCACGCTTCCGTGTCGGCCCGAGTCACCGCGCATGGTCCACGGGAGAGTGCATTCTTCAAGCAGTGGTGCACCACATCGGCTCGGCACACCGAGGAGACTACATCGCCTTTATCCGCGACACTGGCGACAAAATGGTGCCGATGCAACGACGACGGAAGGACCACTCTTAGCGCACACAAGGTGTTGACAAGCCGCGGGCACGTGCTTCCCCTACGCCAAGACGTGCGGCGGGGGCGGGCGCCGGTGGAACATTGCGGTGTATGCGTCGGCGAGGGTTGGGCGGCAGTATCACTGAAGTCTGTTTTGACTTGCGCACTGGACGTGCGTTGGTGTACCGCGAAGCGTCAGACGTTGCCCGGCAGTGGCAGTGTTCCTTTCAACCCATGAGCTACTGCAAAACACGTTCCAACCCACAGCAGTTCCAAGTCGTTGGTCTTTCAAATCGTGGGTGTAGGTTATCCTTCCACGACATTCGTTGAAGCTTCCACATCTTGGAAAGATCAGATATAGATAATTCTCATTTCTTTGTATAGATATTTGAAGGCAGATGTATTCCTCATCTGTATGACCTGCTTCATGTTGCCGGGTGGGACCCGTATAATCTGCATGATCTAATTGCACATGTTTCCTGGGTTAGATCCGTCCCAACAATACGCAAATCCCTGCACAACCTGTCACAGCGGCAGGCAAGGCACTACTAATAGATCATCTACGGTAGATGACGACCTGTCCGAGGTGTGGAATCTTCGTTAGGCAGGCGACTTCGAGCATATCGCTGCAGAGACAACAACGGTTTAAACCACGTGCCCTCGCCAAGGCAGACAGGAGAGTGCGCCGGCAACACCAGCGTCGCACATCTACGGACGGTCGGCAGCAATGGTATGCGTGTTCTCACACAAATACCTGATACGTACTGCTGTGTATACTTTTTTGCATATAGCTCAATGCAACAATATATCTTAACAAATGGAAACAACAACTCTAGACATAATGGCTATAATAAAGACCTCCTGTAGTTAAAATCGTTCACGTCGAAAACGCATGGTTTCGTCCTAAAAAAAAGAGTAGCATCGATTGGCTCTGAATGGATATCTCAAATAGTAGACAAAGACTGTTCGTTTTTTTCTGAAAATTGAGGATTGACTGGTAGCACCAGTAAACACCGTGTTCACTGACAGCGCAACCCTATGGGCTATTACAATACTGAAGAGTGGCTCATAGCCCACATAGCGGCACCCAGCCCTCGCCGACGTACCGCAACGATCAACCGGCACCCGCTCCGCACGTTTGGCGTAGGACACGATGCAAACGCCACTCGTTCACTTACATTACCACGCGACCTTTCGCCGATCTACTGCTACCGCTCGGCGTAGGACGATATGTACGCGCCGCGTGTCAGCACCTTGTTTGCGCCATAACTGCAGTCACTATGACGCCATCATGGTGCTGCAACCATTTGTCGGCAGTGACACAAACAAAAAGAACGCAGTGTCCTCGGTGTGCCCAGTCGACAGTGTCGCACAAAACCGATTTCGTTTGCGTACACTACACATTCTGTGACGAAAATGCGAAAGATTGTGGCGTTCACCGCAACTTTGTCGCATTATCTGCAGTCTACGATTTGCGAGCGACGGTTTTATACACCGGCTCGGCTCACCGAGGATAATGCATCGCCTATGTCCGCAGCACAACCGACCGACAGTACCGTTACAGCGATGCCACAGTAGTGACCACCGTTAGCGCGAACAATGTCTCGTCAAACGAAGCGTACATCCCGTCCTTCGCCAAGCCGCGCCGGGCAGGCATCGGGTGATTATCGCGGTACGCCGGCGAGGGTTGGATGGCAGTATCAGCGACGGTGAAGTGTAATTTGCTTGTCCGCACGTTTTTCTGGTACGGCTGCTTTAATTTTCCATCGGTCGTGTGTAGCCCATGGTGTTACAGTAGTAGGTTCCGGCGGACGGCGTGAATCATTTCTCCGATCCTGCGAGTTTTTTGTGCTAGGGACACGCTCGCAACTTCGCGTGCACGAAAAAACCTCGTGAATAGGTTCTGGCTGCCTATGACAGCTGCCTGGTGCACTCGGCGCCCTCACATACACCATGAGGAGCATGAGCCAATTTCGTGGGATTTGCTTGTAATGAGCTGTAGCTGTCCGTAAGTGAAGTGCCAACTTTAAGTTGGGGATTGTTTAGTCTTATTTTGTGCCTTCCGAACTTCGAAAAACTTCGATGACTGCAACACAAAGTCGAGGTGTAGACCTCCGTTGAGAAAGTGCGGGCGGCCAATCTGGAGAGAGAAGCAGAAACTCCTGTAGATGACACGCTAAGCTGGCCCACCCGCTCTCTGCTAAGGCTTGAACCAGCCGAAGGTTCAAATGCAGCGTGTGTCAAAAGCGGCGTACTTCATTGCACCGACAATATATCTAGAGATTAGAGTCGCCAAGAAACCCGGGGATGGGAGATGGATAAAGATAAAATCCGGCGTGGCCTTACCAGAAAAAACATCAGACGGTTGGTGAGATCACTCGTCTCCTTTGCTTTACAACTGTGCCGTATGCACTGCTGCAGGAAGACAAAACAAGAAATCAGGGCGGGGGGGGGGGGGGGGCAGGATGACAGCCAATTTCCTGACCAATCATAAAAAAAAATACCAAGATGAAACACAGATCAGTATCACAATATATCGAGAACAAGCCAATAATATTCTACATACCGGACAGATCACCACCTACAGCAGTAGATCGTAGATCCTAACCTGCCGTCATGAGTCGTTGTGCGGGATCTATACAGCACATATCCCACACACAAAACATGTGCTTACAGTACATCATGCAGAGTATACGGCTCCCACTCCGAAAAATGAGCTACATCATACAGATCTCACGAGTTTATCCGCCCTGACATATCTAGATCACGAGTTGGGGATCGGTGATCTGTCCGGTGATCCGTTCGAGGTGTGGAATGTTTTGACGTTCTACTCGAGAGCCACAGTTTTTCAGCGCCAGAACTTTGCGGCAGCGGATTCGTAAACGCAACGAGGAGGGCAATTATGCCGGGTCAGCAAGCGACCGCAGCGGTCTGAAAAGGCGATGGCGACATTTTCAGTGACATACCGCTGCGACGGCAGCGTGCTTGCCAAAGGGAATAAGGGGGGGGGAGGGGGGCTCTGTTTCCCCTGAATTAGCGCATGTTCTGTGCCACTGCAAAAGAGGATACAGAAGAGAAAAACCTTGGCTCCGGTATATTGGTCGGAAAAAACGAAAACGGTCCCGAAAACGTGTAAGATTGAATTTACTGTACTCGTAGGAAATCTGGGGTTTGTGGAGCGGGATTGAGTCTTGACATATGGAAGGCACGCTTGGTTATAGGAGATTCCATGTGTATGAGAGTACGAGAGAAAGCGAGTCCGGTTGAGGTTGGACAGGAAAACTCCAAAAAGCGTTCAGCTGACTAACTGTGTTGCACAGCTGTCCGCAATAAAAGCTGAGAATGCCAAATCTCTTGGCAACAAAGACAATGGAACCACGTCTGCCCCCGATCTTTTGTTGCAGGACATTTCGTTTTTCTGCCCAAGCTCCCAACGTTCCCATCAAGCTAAAAATTGGTAGGGCAGATATGACCTCATTGGTACACCCCCGTGAGTGTGCCAAAGCGACAGCACTTTCCGTGTCCTCCTTCGGGGTGGATCTCGTCGCTGAAGTTTGAAAATGTGGTTCCAAGCGCTTGAATTTTCAGTTTCTCGTGTTGCAACCAACTTTTTTTTTCTGCTGTTCGTAGGCCGAGAAGGAGGATTGCAGAAGCTACTCACAATTGCAGAAGCTACTCACAATATCCTGCACACAATTCGGCTCGCGCACTCTCGCTTGTGCCAGCAGAAACATGCCAAAGAACTCCGTCTTCTCTCCCGATGCCCACACAGACAACACGTAGTGCGCTGGCCTTGATATTGTAGACCGCTGTATTCTTGGAAAAAGCAGCGAGAGAACAACATAGCATATTTCTACACTGGCACGTATAAATAATTACAGCAGTACCTCCTCCAGCGTTCTTCCTGCCCGTTCTACAGCAGAAAAAAAAAAGCTGACTACAGTAATATCACGAAAAACCGAAAAATCAAGCGCTTGGAAGCATATATTTAAACTTCAGCGACGAGGTCCGTCTCGAAGGAAGACACGGAAAGTGCTGTCGTTTTGGCACGCTAACGGGAGTGCACCAAGGAGCTAGAGCAGAAAAAACGAGATATCCTACCGGAAAAAGAACGGGGGCAGACGTGGTTCCAGTGTCTTTCTTGTCGGGAGTGTTTTTTTCTAGTCTTGTTGATATTCCCACACAGGAGATACGTTGTTAAAACAAAGGCCAAACAATCACATTCAAATTCGGTCCCAAACATAGAGTAAAAAAACTTTGGAAAACAAGTAATCGAAAAAGCTCTACGAGCGGTACCGGTACGCAAAAGCAGATGAAACCCCTAAAAACCCTGTTTTTATCACTTTCTCATTTTTTTTTGGTAGGATTGTCGGCTGTCGGCTGCTTTCCTGACAAGACAGAAAACGCTCTCCCGCGCATAGGCGCCCCAGGATCCACCTGGTCCCGACCACGCCGCCATCCGACGGTTTGCCTCCAGGGCACCCAGTGCGGTCGATTTCTGGCTCACGCCACGCGACACCCTGTCCCGGTCCATTCTCACCGCGGACTCAATGCTCCTCCGCTCCTTTTTGCAGATGAAAAAAAATAACATCGATGTTCTCTTGCATCTGTATACCCGGTTCGTTTGGCATCTCACTCCGTGAATAGGCTCCTGCTGTTATTTTTGGGTTGTCTCTGTTTCATGCTGCCGTAGTTTGCGACGGCGGAACTATTCAAGTAGCTCGATTTCCTGCTGTGCTTATACAGCAGTAGCGGGGGGGGGGGGAGGGGTACGGGTATGATGCGGCCCCGAGGTGTGCCGGGTGCTCGGTGCTGCTTGTCGAGTAGAAAGAACGGTGAAATGCGGAAGTAAGTCAACACGACAACACACAAAACACCCGAACCTCCGTATCTTCTCCGTACAGCACTGCTGTTGCTCTCACATTAACTCATGTCTAAAATAATGAGTCCGTGGTCACACCATACATACCTGGTACGAGTTATTACATGATTATGTATGCCGTGCTACTACTGGCAGTGAGCATACCAGTACATATTAATACCAGGTGTGCATGCCGTGCTACTATTATAGCAATACCAGGTACCCTGGTATGCGGTGCGAACACATAGTCTGGGAACTACCTTCTTTTATTATGTACTATTATTAATGATAGTGGGCAATTAATAGCATTGTTGGAGTGGCGGCATATTTTGCTATTAATATTATCGGTCTCTCTCCCAAGCCGAACGCAAACGGTATACTCTAGTACGACGAACTCGTACCCACAACAGCTGCAATCAGATATGTATATGCTGTATGATGATGGGGCTACCACCACCATGAGGGGGGGCACTACTCGTACACCATGCTGTGATCTTGTGCATGCACCTGGTGCTTTCGTTGCAGCATCAGCAGAAGAAGCAGCATCAATCCCAACCGTCGTACGTATAACATAAGATGCGTACGTATCATCGCACCAACCAGTGATAAAAACAAACGCAGAAAAAAAAACATACGCAACAAATGTATGCGCAACAGGGCCACATAATAAAACTCAATAGAAAAAAACCAGCTCGAAAAAAAACGAATACCAACAACAGCAGCTCTTCGGTACAATACGTATTCATGTTGAGTATATCGATAATATGATACGTGTTGAAAACATTGAAAACGCGATCCTTCACTCGTACTCGTACGTAGCTGGTTTGGCCAGTTTTTTGCCAGCGCGGCGGATTGTGTTGGTGTCGGGTGGATAGGGTCGGGGCAGTTGCCGCTGCTGGTGCTGGTGCTGGTGCTCCGTCGCACTTGGCACTGCTGCTGCTTAATAGGTTATGGCGTGATATGTAGTCTGGGATCGGTTTCATCCTCAAATAAATGGTTCAGCGTACATCGATCGACCTTTTGAGAGTATGGTTTATCGAGAAAAAAAAGTCAGCTGTCTCTGTCTCCCATCCGCTTCGTACAAGTAGCCTCGTCTCAGCAGCGGGGGAAAGGGTGTGAGAAGCGTTGCTGTTGGAGGGACAGAGGTCTCGACGGATGTTGTCGCTGGGGGCTGGCTTGCCGGGAGACTTTGGCGGGAGGGGGGGGAGTCGGTGGACGCGGCGGCGAGGTATACACCAGGTGTCATTGCAGTCGCACACAGGAGGCTCCGTCCGTCCATCTCTCTCTGTCTCACACAAACAACCGGACGGGGAAAAAAAAATATGCCTGTTCTTTGTAGCAGTACTTTCCTGCTCCTCCAGTGAGTGATGCTGCTGGTGAGAGGGGGAGAGGCTCTGTGATGATGAGGAGACCCATAAAATATTTAACGCACGCTTTTTTTTTATTGTGTCGGTAGCCCCCATGCGACGAAGGCCGCCAGCACTCGGCACCGTCGGCTGAGAGCCGGAGGGAGCGTCGACGCGTTAGCAGCGATCCTAGGCAGGACGCCTGCGCTATGTACCCGCGCACGACCCTGTGGTATCCTACGATAATCGACAATCGAATGGTCGGACTGCCTACCGTAACCCCCGCACCCATTTTGAGACGCCACAGCGAGATTTTATTGTGCGACTTCGCACCCCGATGCTGAAAGCGCAGGCTCCTGCCGAGCTCGAAACTAGCCCTGTGTCGGAGACTGCGAGCGCTCGGATCCAGGAGCTCGGTATCCAGGGGCGAGGTGGAGGGCGGAGGATCCGCAGGCAACGGCATCGAAATTGTAAAAAAAAAGCACACCAAAAAAAAAAAATTGCAAATCGATGTGCCAACAACAACAAAAATCGGAGTGGCCATTGCGTATAAACGGATACGGCAACACCACGGTTAGAGACAATCAAGGAGTGTGGACTCGCCTGCATATCGCGAGCAGAGGGCTCCACAAAAAGTACCCGGAGAATCGGAGACATGCCTCTAGCTCCCCCCAGCCCTGGGCGCCGATGTTGCTGGCTTGCGCTTCAGCGAAAGCGGGGGCTTAGCGCTTAGCGCCGTTTGCAATAGGAGGTTCAGGAAAAGTGATGGTTACAAAAGGTTTCCACCACACCCGTTGGCGTTCTTATTTGGCGTTCTTATTGTCGGGACAATCTGTGTGAATGTGTGAATCTACCTCCTGCCTCGCAGCTGCGCACACAAAAACAAAGAACAAGTGTGAAAGCGAGGCGCTGATCATGAGCACCAACGCTCTTGGAAAGAAGTCTTCCAAGATCGGCAGGATGAAGTGGATACCAGCTCATGGGTTTTTGAACGTGTTGGACCCATGCTGTGAGTGCTCTGGCGCATCTAGATATGGCTGCAAGGCTTGGGAAGGTTGCACAAGACGGCCTCGACCTCACCCAATGCCAAACATACGGCGGGTCCATGTGGATAAGGTGATGATTGACAAGTATCATTGGTGGCGCGAGGTTGGTGTTATGGCTTAGCACATTGTGGCTTTGGGCGGTTGCGCTTCTTGTCACGAGCCGAGTTAGAGAGGCTTTCTGCAGCACTGCTGTTTTTCGTAGTCGTTTGGAACCACGCCCGCGCTCTTGGTGACAAACCACTGGGAAATAGTGTGGGATCATGCTCTTCTTTACTGGTACCAGATTCGTACCGGTACCAGGTACTGCTGTATATATGTACAAGTACCTGAGTACACGTTCAAGTACTTCGTTTTTTTTCTATGAAAGAGTAGCAGTGCATGTGATACGAGCCTGCGCGCCCAGGATCCAACCTCTGCGAACTCTCTCCTCATGATAGCCTAAAACGTACCAGGTAGTGCACGTGTATAGCATAGCGCGCAAAGGGGTTGCTCTGCCGGTCCCAGTGACACTTCTTCGAGGTTGGTTACACACTCCGCTTCCTGGCGATTCCATTCAAGCTATAATCCACGGAGGTGGTAGCATTATTCAGGAGTGTCATGCTGTTCTGTACCTGATGCTACTCGTGGACGACACAGCAGAAATGTATATATCTGAGTCTGATCCCTGATCCGGATTTTTCTTCTCTCTTGTGTGCGGTACTACTGCAGCTGTACATCAATATCAGTCCAGGTATTATTAATAGTAGACAGTAGTAGTAGCGTGTTGGAGCCTGGTCCGGTGTCTTCTGCCTTGTGACCGAACAACAACCTCACTGTTTTTTACAGCGAAACATGTTTTGCAGTGGCGACGAGACGGCAACGACGACTACTACAGCAGTACCACCGTCTACCATCCAGCAATGCGCACAAGGTTGATAACAGTTATAATGTCCTCGTGCGCGAGTTCGTATTAATAGCGACAGCTAGACTATCTTATCCAACACTGCTGTTGTACCACCAGCAGTAGCCGCAGAGCAGCAGCAGCAGCAGCAGCAGCAGCGCGAGGTCGCCGAGGTCTAGACTATATGCCGAGCTTCGAAGTCGGGGTGTAGAGCGGGCTTCACGCGTGCCACCGCTCCGTGGCGGTGGCACGCGTGGACTGTACAGCAGTAGGGCACACGACAGCAGCACATTGCCCGTCTTTCTGCTGCTGCCGCTGCTGCTTCTGCTTCTCTGCTGTTTTGCTCTGTTGTTGTTTTTGCTGGTGCTGCTAGCTGCTGCTGCTAACCGTGCTGTCGCTTGCTACTTGGTTGGGATAGCGGCGGCGGCACTGGCGTTTACTCTACCGTTGCCGCCGCCATCTGTTTGCTGTTGCTTCACACCTGGTACGAGGTATCAATAACTGAACTTCGTGGTGCTGCGAGTGTGTGCATTTTGTGCTATTAATATCAAGACATACACCGTACGACCTCAATACTGCCGTTACCCGAAAATTCGGTGAGGGTCGGTACGAAGTCGACACCGGCACCACCGAGACTTCGGCAAGTTCGGTACGCCCACCCTGAAATACCCCGTCTACCGGTATACCCCCGACACCAATACCAAGGGTATCTTTTCGATACGGCCTCGATACCGGTACCCAACGTTTTCTCAAGTTCGTTTTTTTTTCGACACCGGTACCCGACGCTTCGGTAAGTTCAGTATTTCCTCGATACCGGTACCCGACACGTCTGTAAGTGCCGTACTTTTCCATTGCCGTTACAACATATTAGGTAAGTTCTTTTTTTTTCAATACCGGTACAGGACACTTCGGTAAGTTCGGCACGCCCACCAAAAAAAGCCCAGGTACCGGTATACCATACTGAACATTCCCTTGTAATTTTTATCCGAGTGTAGTTCCCTGTGCAAAAAATATATGTTTTACGCATACGCGTAGAGTGCATCGGGGGGGAAGACCACGGGTCTTGAGACCAAGTACAGGAGTACTGCTGTACAGTAGTGCCCGTAGTACTGTAGTACAACAAAACGCGGACGCGGGTATAGAATCCGGCCACCGCTACGTACTATCCCCCAGGAGGCGCGTCTGCGCGCGCAGCTCGCGGGCGCTGCTTCTTCAGTCGCTGACTCCTGCCGAGCGGCGGAGGTGCCTAGACAGGGAAGATGATTGCATGCCGAGCGTGTTCGGTCATCCGAGCGCATCGTCTCGGCCCCCTCGTGCTCGGAGAGGGAGTTCAAAGAAGCCACAGCACCAAACAGAAGCACGGGTACGAGACACCGGGACAAGCTCATCGACACCTCCTGATAGCTCATTCATCGCATTGTCCCTCCCCGATGCCATCGTAAGAGTTTATGGCTAGAGGCTGGGTGACCGTGGGCTTGTACGTACGTGACCGCTTGTCTGTCCAGTAAATGCATCGATTCCTGTGCGCATACGTCCCCGGTGGCTTGGTAGGTGGTCCGCTTGCCTATCAAGATCAATTTCGTGGGTTGGAGTCTCACCGAGTGCATGCTCGAAGGGACTTTTTCTTGCATAAAAAAAAAAACGATTAGCGGAAAGCGCGAGAGCGTGGGTTAGCTACATTCGATGAAATTCGACGCGCAGTGGGAATGCTAAACCGTAAGCACGACAAAAAATAAAGGTACGTACTGGGGGGGATAACGGACGACACCTGTGACCACGGCTTGTCCAGGAGATCGCTGAGGGTAAAACCTCCTACGAGTTAGGCTGGAATTTAAAAGTGATATTTCAAAAATAATAATAATACTGCAGCTGCTGCTCTATTAATAGTGTGTTTTTAACAAAAAAATCTATATTTGTACACCAGTTTTCAAATCTATTTTGTATGCTTTTGTCTCGAACAATCGGAAGCGCTGATTGCTCAAGGTCACATTGCCAAACAGGAGTTGAAAAAAAATCCCGGCTGAACTGCTCCATTTTGGACTCCATCAGATTCTGTTTTTTTTGTTATCTCGTGTGAAAATGGCCCTTTTATACTTGAAGAAAACTTCCATAAAGTCGACCACGACGGATTATGTTGTGATTCATTTTGTTCCTTCAAGATTTCGACCCATTTTGACCACTGCACCCCAAAGTGAAGATGTAAACCTCCTTTGGAGAAAGTGCGGACGACCAAGCGGGAGAGAATCACAAGCTGCTGTAAATGAAACATAAAGCTGAAACATCCGCTCTCTGCTAAGGCACGGACCGGCGGAAGGTTTCAATGCGGCGTGTCAAAATAGCGGCGCGTAACTGACTGCACCAAAAAAAAAAAAAAAAACTGGAGCACCCAGAAACCCGCGGACGGGGCTGGATAAAATCCTCCATTGCCCTAGAATGTACCCCTTAATGCGGTATGGTACGAAATTAATCCCGGGTACATTGTACGAGAATGTTCGAGTAGTGTGTATGTTCACAGCAGCAGTTGGCAGTTGGCATGCACACATGACATCCTAACTGATGTATCATGCATATATATTCCTGGTATGTGGTATACCCGGTACCTGGTACCGAATACGCGCACCATTGCTCTGCGCTGCTAAAGAATATCTACCGTACCTCAGCAGCAGTACCACAGGCTTCTACCCCGCGACTAACCTCGTGCTGCGGGGGGAAATGTCTGTAAACGCCCCCCTCAAGCAACGCCATCGCACTGATCGAAACCCGTGCCACTCGTGTTGCTCATCACTTCAACAGGAATCGCCCTCGGTCCCTGCCCCTTGTTCTTACCCGGATGCCCTCCACACACACACCCCCCCCCTCCCCCCCCCCCCCCCCCCTCTTTGACCATCCACTGTCCTGTCTGCCGGCCTGGATCCATCCACCATTCGGTAAATCAATCGTGCGATCAATGGGGTGGGTGGCTTGATGCTTTCCGCTGCTCTCGGTTATCATATGCCTGATACATGATGGCGTCATATACCTGGCATGGTGGTATATGACGCTGCTCCTGCTGCTGCCGTAGCTCGACAGGAAGAGGGATTTCGCGTGCGTTTATCAGGTGGACGGGAGCGAAGTGATTAGGTGGGACAGTGACACGGAGTGCAGGGTGAGCGACGAAGAACGAAGAAGAACGAGTCTTCTTTGCCGGACCAGAAAAAACAAGATAGAAGTCGGATACGGCACTGTTGTCATTGTTGGCGGTGGCGGTGGCGGTGGTGGTGGTGGTGGTGGTGGTCGTGATGATGCTGATATAGGTGCTGTCAGTGCTGTTTTATGATACTTGCTTTCGATTACGTTTGTTGATTTTTTGGTACTGGTATAGCGCTCCAGCAGTTCTACTGACCTGCAGTGACTGCGTTTACGTAGCTGGTACACGTCTTGAGCCCTCGGTGTTGACCCACCGAAATGATCTGCGAGTAAGCACTGCTGCTGCATGCGAAGTGTACGAGTATAGCTCAGTACATTGTAGCAGGCGGGACACCCAGCAACCTCGCCGTGTAGGGACCGTGCAAAAGAAGGCAGGGAGGGAAAGAGGGAGAGAGGGAGCGTGCTGCGGTGTTGAAATGTGCGCATGGATTTTTATAGTTGAGTCTCGAGTTTCAATATTGAACGTGTTCATCGATTACTACATCGGTGGCAGTTGGTATGTACGACGTAGTGCTACTTACTGCTGGAGTAGGACTTCGAGTCTCCAGGCTTACCCTTGCTTGGTTCTTTACAATCGTCCCGTAGTATTTAAAGCGCATTGTACATAAAACAGTAGTGGAGCATACGTATCACAATATACCCGTGGTAGACAACACCAGGTGCTCCCGCTGCTGTGATACCGCTTGTAGGTTTCCGGGCGTCAGCTAGGTTAGTCCTTCCCGGGACTTAGGCTTCCGGTTTTCCCGCTCGGGAAAGTCAGGGGGCCGAGCCTCCAAATTTTGTTTGGGCGGAAATATTTTTTCTTGTGGAGGTGCCCTTGGGGCGATATAGGCGAGGTTGCTCTGTGAGGCGCCGAACGTGAGAGTAGACCTGGTATGTTTATGGTGGATAATATGAAGTATAGTAGTATTACGGGGGACCATAGTAAATAGGACCAAATACTGTTAGTAAAAATAGGTAAATATATACAGGTTTTTGTCTGTACCGTAGGTCCTATTGCCTATGGCCCTCTGTTATAGCAGCAGCCGTGGTATTGGTAGAATATAGCAGCAGCAGCAGCAGCAGTAGCTGTAGTGCTGTAGTGCCAATTAGTCACTTCTGTAGCAATGGGAACTGTGTTTTTCGACCGCGGCGCGAAGGGATATAACCCCCGCGACGGAACTTCGATCCTTAGCACATGCGTTTTTCACGCCCCGGACCCCGCGCGCTCTCGCCCCCCCTTTGCCGCTTGCATGAAAGGTTCCGTGCGACAGGTGCTGGAGCCTGGTGCAATGCATCGAAAACCAACACGACCTCGACATCAAGTTTCTCGCTTGCGTCCACGGATCTGGTGTGCCAGGGGTGGCTGCCGTCACGCGTTCTTGCAAAGAAATGTCCCACCGGGCTCCCTCGCCAGAGGTGAGCCCGTGGCTGCCTTCGGTACCGGGAATTCTGCCGCAGGCGCCCTCAACTTTCAACCTTTGTTGGGGCTGCAAACAGTCCTCAACTTCTCCTCAACTTCTGACCGTTTTTTAGAACTGCGAACATTGTTCCACAGACAATTTCAGGCAGTTCGTCGCCACAACAATCGCGGGTGCGTTTTTGGAAAAGTTTAATCGTTTTAGAAACGCAAAGTTGATGCCACACTTTTTTCCGAGTAGGTTGTCTTCGAAAGGTTGGATGCAGTTCTGGAGGGGTTAAGTCAAGGGTGACGGCGGTGTTTTTGTCCGCGAAAAGACAAAGAAGGCGGAGGGGAGAAAACGAAACGCAGTGGGATTTAGCACCATGGAGAATGGTTGATTGCGCGTCCGTTGGGTCGCTTTGAAAAACCGTATACCTGGTATGAAGGGACACGTTTGGCACACCAAACGTGGAGTATTTCATACCCTGGTAGTATGTAGTACTGTGGTGGTGCGTTTCCGGTCCACTGCAGCGCTGTCTGCCTTGCTAGACGACGAGAAGGAATTCGAGACCCTTTCACCTTTCTCTCGCGAGGCACCCCAGCGGCACCGTTTTCTACTATTAACTAATGTCTCCCTCCCTCAACTACCTCCATCCCTCTTCCGCTTGTGCATACACCCTCTCCGTGTTTGTTTGCTCGCTCAGGACCCCAACACGGCAACTCAAACCCGAAGCCGAGATCGAAAGCGAGCGCGCTTTAGCCCAACCGCCGCTGCCACCGCTTTCAGCACCGTCGCCGACGCCGCCGCTACCGCTTCTAGCACCACTGCTGCCGCCCCCCGCCCCGCATCTTTCTCAAGACCGCGAACATTTTCGAAGCTTATCTTTCCCCCGTCCGATCGCCTTTTCCCAGAGCACCCCGTCGCTTTCGACGCCCCCCCCCTCACCTCGCCCGCCCACCTCGGTCTCCGGCCTACTGGCGGTGGCGACGGTGGTAGTGAGAAAAAAAACTCATCAAGCAAGGGCAAACCCAGACCCCTCACAGGTAAGGTGAAACCCCGGTCCCCTGCAGCGAAAGGAAAACCCGCCGCGGGCCAAGGCCAGGGGAAAACCGCGGGGTTCATGGGTGATTCGAAACGCGTTGCAGAGAAGGAGCGACCCGCTGTAGGTAAGAAGACAGCCGCTGCGGGCCATGGAAACCCCGCAGCGGACGGAGGAAAAGCCGCTGCCCCCAAGACGAAACCCAGCTCCGGTCCGAACGGCGGGAAAGCCGCTGGAGGCAGCGGAGAGCCCAACCCCGAGGCGCGCCAGGGAAGCCTTGCTGGAGGGCAGGGGATGTCCCCGAGGTTTGTGCTTTGCTTTCAAGTTGTGGTTCGCAAGACACAGGATGCTGAACACCTCCCCACGCTACCGCTGTTGGCTTGCGTTGGCGGCCTAGCCTGGCCTGTTGGCCCATTCGTTGCTTGCTTGTATACCAGGCATATGTCTGCTCGTCTGCCGCCGTCCACAACTTGATTGCCGTTGGGGTGGTGATGTTGTTCTCACACGCTTCGTTCCGTCACATCGATTTTTACATCCACCTGATTGACCAATTATGCACATCCCCTGGTACGTGTGACTGGGGGTGATGTCCTCCGGTACTTTTCTCGCATGTATTCCATCCAATTAGTTGGCCAATTTTTATTCCGTCCGTATAATCGAGATCCTGTTGTCCAGTACTTCTTGGAGCCTAATCCGGGGACATTCGAAGAGCTTTTGTTTTACCGGAGTATCTACTCTCTGCGACGAGGCGCCGCGTTGATTGCTATCGAATCAACGCGGGGGGGAGTAACAGCCCTGGGTGGGAGTCTCCGACTGATAGCAACTGGAAGCCTCATCAATCCCAAACTGTGTACCTGGTATAAGTTAAAGCAACGACCAAAGGTTACTGCAGTATTTTTTGTCGCATCCCATGTTTCTCAACCACCTGATTCGACATTAAAAAAAAAATCGGCAGCCTAAACCACAACTCAAACCAGGTGTTTGATACCAGATATGTTTAAATCCCGTACGTCTAAAGTCCATACCTGGTATTTCATAATCCATTGCTTGGATTTTTTCCATATTTTATGTTTCAGAACACCATGGTTCCCGTTCTTCATTTCTTATTCATTTTTCCAGGTATTTTATTTTCATTTTTTCTAATACTTCGTTCAATCTACATACCATGAGTACGCAATTCATACCTAACACCAATATTTCGTATGTCCCCGTCCTTGGCCACAAGACTCACGAGGGAAGTCTGTTCCAACGGGATGAGACCCCGCACGTCAACGAAGCCTGCCAGGAACAAGAAAGGCCTCACACTGCCTCCCTCCATGGGTTCGGCAGGGACAGGCGCGACAGCCGGGGGGGAGGCTGATGACTCGGGCGGCAGCAGCGGCGGTGGCGGCGGCGGTGAAGGCGCGGATTTGTCAGAGGTGGGGTGACGATCGGGAAGAGTGAAACAGGCACGATCGGTAGGGCTGTGAGTAAGGCAAACATATCCTGGCTCGACTTCACGGCTACGTATTATGTTATAGTTGTTGATTGGGTGATGAAAAAAGCCAACTATTAATATTAATAACTGGCTTTGGGCTTTTTGTGAGCCGAAAAAAACACACCCTTTCGAGCCACGATCGCGTTGGCCAGATACTGAAGACGCCAAAGTCCGCGAAATCACTACACGCAAGGCATCTAACCGTATTGTCTAGCCAGTTACAAGTATCTGGTCGGCGTCTAATAGTCAGCCAATTCAGCCGTTAGTGTTCGCGGGTTAATGGGTTTGGTGGGTAGGTGAATCGGGTGTTCAGGCGTGGGAGGCACGCGAGCCACCTGCGACGCGGGATTATACTACTGTTGTGTATGTCTTTTACGTGGAACAAATTTCCTATGCAACGCCTTTTTGTTTTTTGCCTCTACTCATTTTACTATATATATGTGTTAAATGGACTTCTTTGTTTTTTTAAGCATACTGCGCTCCGGCGGCCGAGGGTTATTTCTCGCACTTTCGGCTGCTGGGCAAGCAAGGGTGCCGTGGGTACATTACGACGCATGTCTGGATCCCGGCCGAGCTCCATGGCGGTGCCCGGGGCATTTAGAGTCTCTGAGCTGGCTCTATTTAACAAGGGAATGCTTTCCGCCTCGCCGAGCCGAGTAGGTAACGTGAAAAACCCCACATTTTTTTTTAAAACATTTTTTTTCATATGTAACTAGCCTGCCACCCTAGAACACTTTTTTAAGCCCCCTTTGCTGTACATTTTTTTCAAACTGAGCAGAAGAAGTAGCAGCAGCAACAACATACAACAGCAACAGTACACATCTGTCAACCGTCGTATCTGTTGCACCAAGCCCTTTGACTGGTGGTGTACACCTAGCACGGAGCACGTTCGTGACCACAAGACTGCCTCCCTCGGTCCGTCTACCTGGGAGAATTTGGTACCTGGTATTGGTGTCATACCTAGCTAGTTGTCCAGTCGCACGCTCTCAGCAGCAGGGAATGGCAATGGGCAAGAGCCACAGAGCCAGGCCCATACTGCCTCCCGTCTCGCTGTACTGCCTCGGTGTGGCACCAGACACGGCCCACACTGCCCGACTGCCTGGCTGATGTTCTGTTTGTACTAAAATTTCAGGACACGTATGATACGACGAGATGTGCTCACTTTCGACAACGAATAGTTCGGTTTTCTCTGCTGAATTATCTCTGCGTTAAAAGTATCAATAGTTGTGAAATCGCCGGCTTCTATCTGTCCAGTTTTGCTTTATGATCAACCTCAGCAGCAGCAGCAGCAGATATTGCAGCAGCAGTACAAATCTGTCGAGCGCCATATATATTTTGCCGAGCACGTACGTGACAACAAAACTGGCTCTCTCGGTCCGTCTACCTGGGGAAAATTGGTACCATCTACTGTAGATGTAGGTATCATACCTAGTGAGTTGTCCAGTCGCACGCTCTCAGCAGCAGGTAATCGAACCGGGCAAGAGCCACACAGAGCCAGGCTCATTCTGCCGCCCGTCTCCCTCTACTCCCCTTGTCTCGGTGAGCATCTGGCATAGTCATAGTAGTAGTAGTAGTAGTAGTAGTAGTAGTAGTAGTAGTAGTAGTAGTAGTAGTCGTAGTCGTAGTCGTAGTCGTAGTCGTAGTCGTAGTCGTAGTAGTAGTAGTAGTAGTAGTAGTAGTAGTAGTAGTAGTAGTAGTAGTAGTAGTAGTAGTAGTAGTAGTAGTAGTAGTAGTAGTAGTAGTAGTAGTAGTAGCAGTAGTAGTAGCAGTTGTTGTTGTTGTTGCAGGCGCTGCTGCTGCTGCTGCTGCAAGCGCGTGTACCTTTGCCGCCACGCTCCTGATCTTCGCCACTGCGACCCCTTTTCGGGCAGAGAGGACAATATAGAAGGAGGGCGATCTTCTCGTGGTGGCGACGTTGCTTGCATAGCGAGTGTCGAGGAGCACAACAAAGACCGCACTTCTGCCTGTTCTGTTGGTGCTTGCTGCTGCTTACTGCTTCTGCAGCTTGCTGCTGCTGCTGCTGCTGCTGCTGCTGCTGCTGCTACTGCTGCAGGTAGGTACGTACTGTGTGCACGACTTCTGTTCTGTTCGTTTAGTCCTGAAAGTGCTGCCGCTGCTGCAAGTGTTTGTTTTTCGAACATAGGAATCCAATATTTAGCTTTTTCCCGTCTCCGATTATGCGCATACCGGAAGGTTTTCGATTATCATTGTCTCCGACGAAAATCCTCGATAAACAAAAATATTATGCGCAGACACTCTAGTAGTATTAGTAGTAGTAGTGCTGCTGTTGCCACGTGTCTGTTGCTGTCACCATGAGTATATACTGCTTTTCACGGTCATTAATTTGAACCTAGAGAGAAACATTTCATGACAAGTGCAGATATTTTTTCATGATGCCCTCAATCGTATGTAGACCTGTAGAGTAACGATTACAGCCGAGTTGCCTATTGATATTAATAGCGATGTTAATGTTCTACTGCTGTTACCGTGGGCTTTTATTTGACGGTGATAATCAACTCTTCATGACAAATGCAGATAAGTTTTTCATTTTGCCCCAACCGTACGTATACCTCTGCATGAAAAAATATAGAGAAGCTCCTTGTTACTACTAGAATAATAATAACAGTAGTAGTGCGTTAGGTTATTTGGCCTTTCTGTACTATTGACGCTGTTTTTGACACTCAGGTATAGCAGTAGGTATAGAGTAGTATAATAGTACAGTAGTATTAATAGTAGCCCATGGTTCCAAGTGCATGCTGCTTCTATTGTTACCTTCCAAGAGCAATAATAGTATGTGTACTATTGGTAGTAGCAATAGTCGTAGTCGTTGTGGTGTCCGCTGTTGATTGCTGTTGGTGCCGTCTGCATGCTGCTTCTACCTGGCCAGTAGCAGTAGATGCCCTCAACCGTGTGTACAACGTAGCCTGTACGCTTATCGTTAGTAGTCGTAGTATAGTATTTTGTACCGTGCCTGCTGCTTGTACCTGTACTACAGTACATCTATCTGCGTAGTAGTGGTAGTGGTGTTTATTTGGAGTAACAGTATGGTAGTCATGCCCCCAACCCATGGTACCGCTTGCATGCTACGTTGCCGTTGTATGAAAGTTAGTATTATAGTAGTAGGTAGTAGTGTAGTATTTATTCATGCTCCTACCTGTGCTGCTTAGTGTATAGTAACAGTATAGTAGTCATGCCCCAACCCGTAGTACCTCGTCGTTTTTTACCTCTCTGTTTACCATGAGGTTGTCTGTATTGTATGATGGCGTTTGGTCATGCTCCAGCCGTAGTACTTAGTAGTAGTATAGTTATTAATATAGTAGTCGTAGTAGTGTACCAGGTAGTATTTTGTAGAGTGCATGCTGTTTCTGCCTGAACTACATCTGCGTAGTAGTGGTAGTGGTGTATAGTAACGGTATAGAAGTCAACCCATGGTACCCCCTGCATGTAGTGTAGTATTCATCACAGAAAGAGTATTACTCAGTTCCTGCTGACTACTATTAATAATACTCTTTCCTTCGAGCAATACGCTAACCCATGACTCACGTTTCCGCCAAGAACAGCTATACGTTTGTTACGTGTGACTCCCTTTTCGCCTTGCGACGCCCCCGGGATTTCACGTTGGCCACATCCCGAAGGGGAAGCTTGAAAATGTATAGATATATATATATATATTCTCACCTGGTACGCAGGTATTGATTTTTATTTGTTTTTTTTTTTTCTGTCGTACACCAAGGCGGAGTGGTTGACCTCTCTTTTTGTTTTGATGCGTAGCAGGAAGAAGCCTGTTTTTTCGGAAGAGCCGAACGTTTTTGGTTTGTCTTCGAGGGTGCCCCACACAGGTGAAGGAGCAGACCCGTGAAAAATCGGCCTCTGTCCCCGTAAATGGCCTGTAACACGCTATCTGTGTGCTCCGTGATGCAGGACCCCCCCCTCCCTCCCCGTTCCCTCCACGCCCCCTCCGGCGGGTTGTGTGGATGAGGGTTGCGGCAAACATGGGGAGTAGACGGATATTATGGGGGCGGCCGTCTGGACTATTTTGTGTAATACCAGTATAATAGTCCCCGGTATGCGTCTTAGCGATCGTCGCAAAGGGTGTCAGAGAGTCACGAAACTTTCGGTTCATTCGGGACTTGGAGGCAAGCTCTCGGTTGCGTCCAAATCCGTCGAAACGCCTCCCCCCCCCCCCCCCCCCCCCTCCCTCCTCCCCTCCCAACCCCTCCCCCCATATTATATACCTGGTATATATAGGTTGGGTTGGCGTCGGTTGGCGACGATGCTGTCAACACGCCTCTCATTGCGTGAGCTAGCCAGCCAGGGTATCGTTTTTTTTTTTTTTTTTTTTGGCGGTTACCGCGGCTGGCGGTCGAGTTAGATCATTTTTGTGAGGGCAGAACCTCTACTTCGCACAAGGGGGATGATCGTATCACGTAGTGTGCATATGGTGAGGCACCCACGAGGCAGTTACATAGTGAACCCATTGCTGTCTCTGGAAGTGGCCACACCAGAAATTAATTCTATTCATTGATGCTGTCATCAATACGCAAGAAAATCCGCCTCTAAAGCGGTTCTTAGTAGGATGCAGCTTACCCTTCATGCGACTCGCCGAACACCTCACGGCGCTTCGGGCTTGGTGCAAGCAATGTCTGCCTGGTCGGTGAAAACCCGACGTGCTCCGTCCCGACATTGTAGGGATGCGAGGGTCTATGGTCATATGACTACGGCCAAGCACGATAATGAGTACACCGCCCCCCCCCCTCCCCCGTAACTGAGAAAGTATGGAAGGATCTAGGGGGAAACCAAGTAGAGAGGATGTCCGCCGGGAAGTTTGGGAGGTACAAGGCAGAAGTAGAAGAAAGGATAGAAAGAAGGGAAAGGCTAGCGCT
Organism: Macrocystis pyrifera; assembly: GCA_031763025.1. Lineage (NCBI taxonomy): Eukaryota > Phaeophyceae > Laminariales > Laminariaceae > Macrocystis > Macrocystis pyrifera. The sequence continues at coordinate 9,289,853 of JASSKH010000016.1, read as the reverse complement.
AAGAAACAAGGTGGAATCGGAAAAACACTTAGAGATATACGGGGGATTGAGGGAAGGAATAGGAATGAAAACGTATTTGCATGGCCCAATGGACTTCGCGAAAACGCTGTAACTGCGCTTTCGTGTAGGGGACCTGGACCTGCCAGAAAGAAGAAAGAGGTACACCAGTAGCCGGGAAGAGGAGGAAGTAGACGCACAGATGTGCCCGTGTGGCAAAGCAATAGAGAGTAGAACTCACATAGTAGGAGAATGTGAAATATACAAGGAGGAGCGGGATGTTTTAGAAGAGGAGATGAGGAAAATAGACGAATGTGACATGGAGGAGTTTGATACAATGAATAGCAGCGAGAAAACGATCGCTATCCTAGGAGATAGATGGTGGCCGCAGGAGGCCAAACAGGAAGGGGATAAGATTAGCAAAAAGTTTCTATGTAATTTATGGAAACAACGTAATGAGCGCCCAATTGTTGGAGGTGTCTCTACTAGGAGTAGGAACGGTGCTCCGTCTCGAAAGGGGTGCGTGGTCAATGGTCAAATGATTAAGGCAAGCAACAAATGAGTACCCCCCCCCCCCCCCCCTCAAAAGCGGTTCTTAGTAGGATGCAGCTCATCCTTCATGCGACTCGCCCGACACGTCACGGCGCTTCACGCTTGGTGCAAGCAATGCCTGCCTGGTCGGTGAAAACCCGACGTGCTCCGTCCCGGAATTGTCGAAATGCGAGGGTCTATGGTCATACGACTACGGCCATGCATGATAATGAGTACACCCCATTCCCCTTCTCAGTCGATACGAGGGTATATGGTCATACGACACTGGCCATGCATGAAAATGAGTACACCCCTCCCCCGCTCCCCTTTCCAGTCGATGCATGCCTCGTCTAACAGAGTGCAGCAAGACGACGACGACGACGACATTCGAAGGCTGCGCCAGAGAACTGCGGAGGCGATGAGGTCTGCTCAAGAGAAACGTGTCGAAACGGAGAAAAAACTCGCCGAGGTCCAAACCGTCCAAGACCACTACGCCACGCAGTTCAGCCAGCTCCAGAGTCTGATAAAATCCGCGAACAAGCGTGCGCGCTCGATCAGGGGTATTCAGCATCGCGTCGATGCGGAGGTACGGGGACGGCGTGCTGGCTGGCTGGCCGGCTTGCTTCTTGGGAAACAAGAAAGCACGAACAAAATCAAATTAAGAAGTGATTGATAATTAACTGTCTAGACCAATTGAAATATGACTTTACTGCGGCGTCTTTTGTTGGTATGGGTGTGTTCACGCCACGTCGAAGCCATCGCAATCTGCGCGATTCGACTGTAGTATTATGTTTTGATTTCATATTTCGAATGTAAGTACCCATGAAACTCGCAAGGACTCAGTCATTTCAGCCCCTCGTACCCTTGAGACTCCTAAGGACTCTGTCGTTTCAGTACTTTGACGTACTCTTGGACTCGGTAATTCAAATTGACTGGTATTCGCGAGTCAAACGACTGAGTCCCGATTACTGGGCAATGGTACTCTGCCGACCTTTTTGTTTGCAGTATGTAGTTCTCGTGTCGCTGCTGCAAATTTTCATCCCTACCCAAAATGCACCTAACCTCTGCGGTATAGTGTTACTGTATCACTGCTGCTTTTTTTCGCTCCTACCCCAAATGCACATGTTGTTATTGTTTCTGGCCGACGTCTTTGCGAACGTATCGGTCCTGCTTTTTGGCCGGTTTTCTAAGCCCGACCAATCCCTGAAATTTTCATACCTCCGTCCAATCTTGTATTAAATGGTAACACCTAGGGAACAGCAGGGCATCGCTTGCCCTGCTCTACAATGAAAATTAACAGTCTAGACCTTGAAATATATTTTGTTTTACTTTCGAACTATGTATTAACATATACCAATACGTATGGAACAGTTAACTGAAACAGAAAATTGTACAGTACGTAAGAATGGAACGGGAGACGTGTGTACTGTAAACAAAATGGTTGACAAGGGCATGAAGATGACATGGAAAATAACTAAAAAAAGCGTACAAGTCTTTGGGCCTATGCGTTTGGTTTTCATCAAGGAAACCGACCAATCCGCAGCCGCGGTTAATTGGTTTCTGCGTGTGCAGAAGAGGACGGGCCGCCGCGAGAGGTGTTTCGAAATACGTTCCCGTTGATGCTGAAACCCCTCGGATCTCACGAGAAACGAAATGCCTTCGGGCTTGGCACACGCGAAAGTCGTCGCGGAGAGAGGATCGCCCGAGTGAGTGGGTAACGGAGGGAAACGAAGCCGTGCCATTACTGCTCTTTTAGATTGACGCCCCGCCCTCTGTTTCATCTCGACCTTTCGGTATTTTTTCATCGATTTCGTGCGGTTCCTTTCGTACGTTCAGCTTGTTTGTTTTTGGTGCTTTCCGTTGTTTCGATGTCCGCTCGTTCCTTCCTTTCTTCCTTCGTTTGCGCGTTGATTTCAGATTTTGCTTTGTCGTTCCTTCCCTAACTTCGATCCATGGTATTTTGGCCGATCGTTCTTTTTTTTTCTGTTCGTCCCGTTTGGCAGGAGGCCGCCGCGAAGCTCGAGCTGAAAACAGCGCTGACGCGCCGCGCTGCAAGACTCACCAACGACGCGGCGCGACAGGAACAGGAGGCCCGCGCGTTAGAGCACGAGGTACGAACACACGCACGCAGACACACCCGCTACACATGCGTATACAAGCACGTATGCTAAGTCGCATGCACACACGCGCATACACGTCGTGCGGTGCACGCATTTTTTGACACTTGTGTGTTTTCTTCCGACAACACGCGTTTAGCCTGTTTTCAAGTCCACGTGCTAGATTTCGGGGAAATTATTACCATCATGCATGCATAATCCACATACACACACGCGCATGCAAACTCGCATACACATGCCACATACAGACACGCGCATACCTTAGCGCATACGCACGCGCTAACATAGGCGCATGCACACAGAAGTGCATACGATATCGCCGGTACGCTGCTCGTCTTGCCCCTGTAGACTGGGGGCCAAGAAGATAGGCTCAGCCGCCGGAATCGTTTCGTTTCCAAAGGGATTGTCTAGCAGATAAATAGTTTCTCGATCGCGATGTGTGGTGTATAGTCACGGGTGGGGGGGTGCTTGTAAACGTACTGTACTATGCAGTATTGTAGCAAACCTGCCGCTTTATTGTTTATGATACCTTATCGCGGTGGACTTCACCAACTGTACCGCAGCATAGACAGTAGATGACCACTGGACTATGTTAACACCGCTTATTGGTAGACGCGGCTGCAAGGCGAACGCCCCCACGCCACTCCACCGATTCCGCAGAGCTTCGCTGGCTAAGGTATCGCCACCCGATCACATCGCCCTCGTTTTGTCGCCTTCCTCTCCTTCCCTGCTTCCCACCCCTGGCCGTGGGCCGTTCGGCCAACGCTTGCTTGACCTCCGGCGCCTTCCGTTGCATCGGTGCATCGCTTCATGCTCCCGCGTGCAGGCAACGTCGCTGTGACGTACTCGGCGCTTGGGATCGCAGTAGGGCGCGGTGCGAGACCACTGTGGCTGACAAGTAGACTTCCAACAGGAGAAGCCGCGGGGGGCGGGGGAATGAGAGGGAGAGTGACGTCATGGTTGGAACCGAAGTTATAGATAGGACGGAAGGAAGAGGCGAGGGCGGGCGGGGGAGGGGGCTGAAACATGAGGATATGTTGCGTCCGACGCTTCCGTCGTCGTTGGACTTTCCCCTTTGTATTTTCGACTTTTGTTTTGTTACGACCGGACGCCGTGACGAGCGCCTGCCCGGCAAGGGGCAGAAAAAACTGCAGAACGAGTGAATTCCGGTTGTAGTGTAGTCTATAGGAGGAATTAGAAGGCAGACCAGGGTCGGTCGATAACGCATTTCATTTTTTTTTTGCTGTTCCGGGTTCCGGGGCACACGGTAGGGTGCGCCGAGACTCATCTGCAGTTACTGCACCATATGGGTAGGTTTACAGGTGCGTTTTATTTGTTTGTTTTTGTGACCTCGTTGTGCCCCTGTTGCTCTCGATGTACGCCCTGACAGTGAGTGTGAGCAAGGGTTAGGGTTAGGGACCTAGGTTTGTTCTCGGAAGCGGCATCGCTTTGTACTATGAAAAGTCTGATTTCGTGTGATGAGCGCTCGGGGCCCGCGCATGTTGGTCCCGACACGTTATTTTGGCATAGTGCGTGTCGTGTTCCCCCACGCTGGGGCGGCGAATCCCCGCCGCCGATTGGCATGGCTGAAGCCAGATCAATCCAGGGGATGATTTTGTTTTTCGGTGATTGCCGTGGTGGAAGTATAGGCTAGTTGTTGCAGGCTGATAGTTCCCCTGTGATTGACGGCCCTCGGGTTATGTGGCCAAGGTTAGATTACGATGCACCCTACTACCAGGGTACTGGTTTGCTCCAGGGTTGTATAGATTGTATCGTAGAACGTATGGGGACAGGTCGACTTTTCCTGCTGTCTGGCGCAGCAACGGTACCGTGAGCGGGAGGCGCGGCGCGGGGTTGCCCTGTTCCCTTCTGTTTGTTTTGTCATCTTGAGTGACACGGTGACGGTTCCAGTGGTCTTCGTCTTTTGAGTCGAATAGTGTAGAAAGCGAAAAGTTGCCCACGGTTGTCCCACTTGTCAATTTTGGTCTAACGAAGATAAACGAGTGGTCGGATATCCTACCTATCTACCAGCAATGTTGCTTGCTGATACTGCTGTAACGTTGCTGTCGCGGCTTGAATGATCGCGGAGGCGGTGCAGCTTGTCGGCGGGACATCACACGTAGTTGGATCTTTTCGCCAACGTTATGCGTCGCGAAAGCTTCGTTTCGTCAATGCTACGTTTCGCTAAAAATGATTTTTCGCAGATGTTGCGTTTCGTAAAAGTTGTGCTCATTTTTATCCCGCTGTACTGCTGCTGCTGCCACACGGGTCGCGCGAAACCCGTTACCGCTGGGGCCAGCTATTTTTGTTGTTGATTGTTGTTTACTTGGGGGTTTTCTGTTGTTGTGTGTTACATGGTTTGCGCTTTTAAAAATGTACTATATGTGCTCGTACGAGTACCAAATATTTTGAGTTCTTGCCACCCGCGCGTGTTTTTGAGCTGTATAGGAGTATTGTTTTGGTTACCATAATTTGTGCGGAAGCAAGCGTGCGTTTTTTATCTGGACTTGTTTCTGGTCCGACGTGCAGCTTTTTACTTTGAAGGTTTAGTAAGGGTCGTTCCCCCATGCGCCTCCTTGTCATGTACGGCACCGGTACATTTAGTGCGTGTTGTACCGGCAGCGGGAATCTGCGCGCACCTTTGATGATAGCCATGCAATACTCTGTACCTGGTAATCCGTTGTGGGAAGGGGCGGGGGGGGCCTGCTGTGTGACCGCCGATCCAAGTTACGACCAGGAGGGAGAGAGAAAAGAAGGGTGAAGGGAATAAATTGGGGCGGAAAAAAAAGACGAAGTATATATACAATAGTGCAACTCCCCTACAGCAGTGAAAGGGAGGAATGAGCGCCCGGGCTATGGATTTGTTATTTGGGAAAGCGTGCATTTGGTACTACGCGCAGTGCTACGTACAGGCTCCCGGATTCCTTAGTTTAGTGTAAATCTATTCGTGGCTTTCTTGTTGCTCGTTTTTCTCAGCAGGTATCCGGTACTACTGCACGTACTGCTGTAGTACAGGTGTTGTCATAGCGGTAGGGTTTACGGTATATGTTGGCATGGCGGTAGGGTTCACGGTATAGCAGGCATGATATACCACAGGTATAAGAGAACGAGCGCCGGTGAGTGGCTGAAAGTTGGGACGAACGCGTGGTAAGGGTACTGCTGTACTTGGTGTGGGGGGAAAGCTGGGTGGATAACCGGTGGCCCAGTGACACGATGGGGATGAGGAGTGAACACGTTTTTGTTTACTACCAGCTATGATGTACCCGGGGCGGTTGTTACCGTGTACCGGTACTGTGCAAGATAAACATGTCCTGGGAAATTGTTGGAAGCCGATTTTGTCCCAAAGGACGGAAACGCAGCGCCCGGCGTTTGCGCTCTGCGCGTTGTCGAGAAAACCAGCTGTAGTCTCAGTGACATTCGTCCGAGAGTGTGTGTCGGCTTGCCTGTTCTCGGTATATCACTGTTGTCAAAAGTGACCAAGAACGGATTATAGGACATGTGTACCAGGTGGATGACACGCCGTGGCTCGACCTACACGGCTTCTTTTTTCCCAGTCTCCATATACGGAAGCACTGGCTCATGCATGTTGGTGCCTATTGGCGCATACATTAGAGAGTGGTGGCATGCCGGATGCAAAAAATGGTATTTCGGGCATGTACACTAGATTACTATCCTCTCTTCGGAAACAAATTACCCTTAGATTTAGCACGAAACGAGTAGCACACCTCTACAAACTGCGCGCCGCGTGGTGTTTCACTTCGTTCCATGATGGAAAATATTGTCTGCGTACGTGTACACGAGTAGCTATTTGATGACAGTAGTGACTATACATCAAAGGATTTTCACGCCACCACGGCTAGGGTCGCCTGCGCTCGCAGAGAGAGGGCGGCTCCGAGAAGAGACTCTGGAAGGTTGCTACGTGTGCTACGAGACCTTGGCGGCTCCGAGGCAGCTGCCCTCACCGCCTCCACCTGCCGTGCTGCGCCGTACTCCGCATCGGGGCAGGGGCCAACCTGCGTTGTTCGGCGTGTCGGGCGACCCCGAGAGGTAACGAGGCGGACAGGAGAGCGCTCCGGTAGCACAGCTACGAGGTTATGGAACAGACGCTGACGGTTGCGTGGTGAGTGCCGCGAAGAAAAGGGGCATCCATCGGAGTCACACTGGGATGGAGGGGGGGGGGGGGGGGGTACTCGATATCACGCATGGCCGTAGTCGTATGACTGCAGCATTATTTGCCACGGGGTGGTGCGGGAGACCACTTCCGTGCGCGTGTCCTCCTCGTGCGGCGTGCGCCATCAGTGCGTCCGAGGCTTCAGTAAGGGTGCAATCCCCCGTCAGTAACCACGTCCCTTTGTCTACTGGAGCGCGTCAAGTCACAAACTCAAATCCAGCTTTACATTACGAGAGTCACCGATAGGTGGATCTACACCCTCTTTTTTACCCGACTTCGCTCTCTCGGCAGGTCGGTGGACACTATGGACAAGCGAGCGGTAAGGACAGGGTAATCGCAGCTGAGCGTGGCCTCCATAGTGGGACCAGCACTCCGCCGGAAATGGTAGAACTGTCGCAGAGTGCCACGGAGCGACTCGAAAGCGACAGAGTAGCAGAATGGCGCGACACGACCCCCCAGCAACCACAAGTAAGTGCAAGCATCTTGCGGGGTCTGTAAAGACCACATGGAAGACAACCAGAAACGCGCTTTGTCCGGTTATCTCGTTTACACGCGGTGAGCTACGGAAAGCGCACAGGGGGCAATCGACAAGTGAGGCGACCGTCCTGGGGTGGCCATACAAGGAGGGATTCGGCCGTCGCGTCGCAGAACACGCCTACGTGGAAATATCGCTGAGGATCCACCTGCGGTATGACCGCGCTGCCGAGTAGGGCGCGTATCAACAGCATCAACTGGCGATACTTTTGTTGTCAGTGACCCTAGGTGTAAAGCAGCTCGCGAACCAAGGCAAAGATGGCCAGCACCAGCAAGAAGGAAGGCTCGGAAAAGAATCACACACGGACACGTATTCCGCGCACACAAGGGATTTGTTGTCGCCGTCTGCATGTCGGAGCGTGCAGAATGCCTCGCAAGCGGACATGTCGACTGGAGGCCCTGCATCGCCTGCCGCTTGGAGCGGCCGGGGGGGGGGGGGGCGACCTCCCCACCCGGCGCAGCTGACTAAAGGGTTGCCCATGACCCAGCCGGGGCGGGGAGGTCGGCGGCGGGCTAACCTTCTTCGGGCGTCCCTGAAGCGGAGCCGGTCCAGCTATGTGGTGACCGGTGCTCACGGTATGTTCGACCTCATGGTGCGTGCCCTTTAAACGCGAACTACTGTAGGGATACCAACATCAGTTTTCTTCGGCTCATCAGTTGAGCTCTATACCACACCCAACGACTGTCTTCAAGAAAAACTGGGCCTGGCAGGCTATGCCCGAGATACACAATCCGATGGGCTGCTGTAGGTATCTCACGAACATATGCTGGCAACACATCAGGTCCAAAGATACATATCTGTCGGGAAGCCCTCGTCAGCGATGAATGTTTGGGCTCGAAAAATGAAAACCACTACCGTAGCACGGCTTCTTGGGAAGAGCCCGACCTCTATGTCCCTCCTGTGCCCCCTGTTCAGTGATTCTCTGGGTCTGCCTCACCGGGCTTATCTTGGAATGGGAGACGACTGGCCGATACCGTGTGCTGTTCACCGCGTTCGGGGTCCAACCGTGAGACGTCTTGATTCGACTATAAAGTCCGTCGCTCTACTTTGGGGCCTCGCATCCAAGCGTATCTGGCGGGCCTTGACGCCAAGTGAGAGGGCTTCCAGATAAGAGGGACCGCCGTGGTCCCAAAAGCTCCGGAGGTAGGTGGCGCGCTGCCTCTTGCAGGCCGTGGCGGCGGCACCGCCGGGGGCAATGGACCCGTCGCGCTGGAGTAGCGGGTCGTTAGCGAGGGGGCAGCTTAGACAGGGAGGAGCTACTCCGAGTGTCGCAAAAAGCCGGCGTGGGGACAGGGACCGCACGCCAGCGGGACAGTCTGGAACCCCCGGACAAGGCCCAGGGCCGCGTGTGCAACACACAGGGTGGCAGCGCTACTACGAGGAAGGGGGAGGACTCGCCGCTAGAGGTAGAAAAGATAGACCGAGGGGATCTGAGACGGGTTCAGGAGTAGCCAGTACGGGGGAGGGGGCCGGCACGAGACGGGGGCGAAGCCCCAGACCCGGGGGCAGTGCACCACCGTCGTCCGCGGACCGGCGGGTGTGTGGAGGGGTTGTAAAGGGAGCGACCTTATTAATAGCAAAGAGGGCGAAAACAGCAGGGGGGGGGGGGGGGGGGGAACGAGACCTGACGGGACATGGCCATGGGACTTTGTGGACCAAGCAAGAGCAGATAGCCAAAAGCGTGGGGAACGGTGAATCGCAAGCAACGGTGGCTGGCCTGCGGTACCAAACGGTGTGACACCTCCTGGGGGATTCCCCCAAGGGACTGAGGAGGAGATCCAGAAACGAGACGCGCTCCAACGCCTTCCTCGGCGACACCAAGGGAAACGGTTGCGTTCGGGGTCCACCGTGTGATGCTCCATCTCGGGTTTAATGTGGGCAAGAGCGCGACGTGCTCCACGCGCGTTGTGTAATCGAAGGTCTCGCGAGAGGCGCGACACTGGTACCAGTCCGCTGCCCAACTGCAGGTACCGACACACGGAACAGGGGACACTGGAGGCAGCGATTCAAGCGGACCCAGGTCTTCGCAGTCTCACGGAACCTCGTGGAGCCCCGTTGAGCCTCACGGAACTTCGCAGAGCCAAGTGGCACTCCATGTCATTTTCAGACAGTATCACCTGATGGCAGCCCTGTTTCATACCTATACGCCATACCCTCTACCATGAGCCAGTTTCATGGCAGTGGCCTACGACGTTCATAAAAGAGCCATTTTGGCAGTCCCGTGGAAGCCCATGAGTACCATGACGTGCCAAGAAAGCTTCCATGGGTATTTGCGGAAAAGCCAAGTACTGTTGACGCATGATGAGCGCTCTCCTCTCCCAGTATGGTGCGTACGAGGGCAGTTCCCGCGCTTATCAACTGTCTCGTCGTATGCAGTCGGCAAGAGCGCGTTCCTTGCTTTTTGCCAGCTTGCCTTCGACCAAGTCAAGTACAATCTTCAATGATGTACAATAGCGAAAAATCCGTCCGCAGCATAACATTTAGCACACTCAGGTCCCCCCAAGGCCATCGCCGTTTCGACCAAAACTGGTGCTGAGACTGTTGCTGAGACTGCTGCTCTAATAACTGTTTTTTCAAATGACCTCGGCAACTTAGGGGCGGCAATATATCCAACCCATGCTTCGGCGTGTCGCTTGCCGTGTGTGAAACAAGGACATGCGTGGGTAGTACCTCGAACGCACGTGCCGTGCGTAAAACACGGATATCGGCCGATCTACAGCGGCTCGAACAAACATCACCGGAATAACTGTGTGTCTAGCTCATTCCGAGAGAAGGTACTACTTCTGTACGGAGGTGGGCTCGTTATTGAAGCTCCTCGTCGGGCTCCGGGGACAGACACGGCAGCCATTTAATTAGTAGAGCTTTTGAAGGGTTCGGATGGATTGCAACCCCACGAGTCCCAGCCAAGGGAGGTAACGGCCCTTTCAACATATCGTCTGCCCTGGTGGCCGGCAATTGTTTTAGAATGCTTTCGGCATTAATGTCTACTGTTACAGTAGTTTGGTGAGGAAGGGGGGGGATGTTCAAGCAGACACAGGACACCATCCCCTCCCTGCACGACGGAGAACACAATGCGCGGCAACTGAACGAGTCGCGCAATTCCGCTTGCTATCGTGCGATTCAGAGGCTCGGTAAAACCTTCTGCTTGAGCGACCGCTTGATCCGCCAACAATAGGAGAAACGCTCGGTGAGTTGTGAGGGTGTTCGTAGGGTACCGGTATTAGGCTGTCAATCTGGCGATCAGGCCCCGACTACAGAAAGCATATTGACTTGACTCCCCGTATCATGGAGGACACGACCTTCTCTTTCGATCACATTTCCTGCCCCCGCCGGACGGAGACACACTGTACCATGCGTCCCATGAGAAGTTGCGGCTTCAGGATACACTGCCCGCAGTGTCCACGACTTATGGAGCTACGCTTGTAGGGGTATTGCAAGGCCCCATAGCTCGCCTTCCAGTCGTCTTCCAGTCCGTCCACAGAGGGAGTACGATCGCAGGTTTCCCTTGGTCTTGTACCGTGTGTACGGTGTGACGTTTGCAGTGGTAGGGGTAGGGGTAGCACCTAAGTTGTCTGAGGCTCCTGAACTGAGGAGCTCGATGCACCTCACCCCCAGGAAAAATATTCGAAAAAGAAAGCTAAAAAGTGCAACCCGATGAACCATCCCATAGCCTATGTATGTCACGAGTAACGCTGAAAAACGCTACAACAGTAGCGGCATCCCAACGAGATTGGGCTAATGAGGCCGGCCAGTTGGAAATATGTTTACAAAAACGTGGGACCCCTATCGTAGCACGCGTCGTGTGTAACTCTGCGGGGGCGGCCTCCAGGCCACGGATGCACATTGTTTGACTTTTTCGTGGCAGTGCGAGATGCCGCGGCATTTCGTGGCAAGGTCCACGGGTTACCATCTGCCCCGGAACGTGACACGGGTGTGCCCGCGGATATTGCCGTGCGACTTACCATGGCATCCCACGGCAAGCTCCGCGGCAAACCCCACGGCAAGACCCGCGGTAAGACCCACGACAAGACCCATGGCAAGATCCGAGACACAACCCGCGGCAAAACCCGTGGCAAGACCCGCGGCAAGTACCACGGTAAGACTCGCGGCAAGTACCGTGGTAAGACCATAGAAGTATCCACGGCAAGACACCCACCTGGCACCCTGTCTCCATTAGGTGCTTTGACCCCGAAGTAGGCCCATCCCATTTGGCACCGTGCTCCCATCCACAAGGTGCATAAATACAATCCGCTCTACGCAGGAGCCGCCGGAGGCTCATCTGGACCAACCAGAACGCTCTTCGCGGAACCATCCGAGGAAGCTCTCACAGCGGCAGTGGATTCGCTGAAGTCTTCGTGGGCCCGACACCTTGCCCGTCCTCGCGACTCAACGTTGTGAGAGTTGAGTGCACTCCAAGCCCGGCCCAAAGCTACTGTAGTCGTCGGCAATGTCATGCGGATGCGCCAGTGATTTCAACGAGCGCAGAGGTATCTAAATAGACCAACACTAGGCTCAAGGTTCCCATATTGGGACTAATACAAACTTACTTTGGGGTCCGATTTTTTCTGACGTCAAGACCGAGCTGGACTAGGTAGATGCTCCAAGGAGCCGGTAGTGTCTCCGGAGGTCCCGTTTGTCCCCACGGGCGCAAACCCGTCCACCTCGGCCGTGCCCATAGCGATGACCCATCACGGTGTCGATCACGCGTTGGATGTCCAGCTATTTGTTGGCGAGATGCAGGACACGTCGCCTTGCAGAACTCTCAGGTTCCCAGGGTTTTCTATGGAATCAATGCATTGCTGGTCCTTTCTCGAAATTGATGCGGCCTGAGGGCCTCTATGAATAGCTTGTTGAACGTTTTTCCTACCGGCGGTTTCCACTAGCCCCACATGGTGCGGTACCCGTGAAGAGAAACCACAACAAGCTGGCATCTGCGACCACGTAACGTGGCTTCCCGTATACCGTGGTAGACAGTGCATGGCGACGCACGTCGTTCGCTTTGTTCGGCGGTGCAACACTTTCAGCGGCTAGCTGCAGACGATTGTACCCGGCAACGAACGGCGTTGCTATTACTGCTACGAGGCTGGACCAACATACATAACATAGGTACTCCAGATATTCCGTAACACTGATAGATGGAACGCGGGCCATATGTCCTTCTTGGTCGATATTGTCATCCCGTTGTTAGAGTGTGTGTTCTCCACATGAAACCGGGTTTTCTACCCGTCGAGATCTGGCACCCCTGCGTCCGTGCTACAGCAGTAATTACTGCACGAAAAACTCGTGCCACCTGTCGCACCTCCACCTGTCTCCACATAGTCACATAGTCACCTTACTCGCGTGGACGCCGGTTGTCCGAGACTCGCACTTAAATAGTACCACGTCCAGCGACCTCCCGGCATTCAGCTCCTGACCATCCATCCAGCAGCATCAACAATACTAATACATTCCAGAGCCGGTTGCTCGACTGCTGGGCGGTGCGACGGCCGTGGGGGATCTACTCTGCGGCTCTGCGGGGCCACCCTGTGAATGCTTGCGCGTTCCGCCGCCGCCGGTCGGTGATGCCCTGGGACCATGCTCCCGTCTCTGCGGTATCGGCTTGATAGGTGGACTCGCATAGCATGTGGTTATGTAACAAAAAGCAGAGTGATACTTCGAGCATGTAATACTTCGTATCTTCCCAGCAGGTCTCTAGAGGTGGGTCTCTACAGCTCAGCAGAGTATTTTACGTCGGTTTTACAACTAAAATACAAGTAGTAAAAATATGTACTGCTGTACCAGGTACGTTGTTACAGCTCGCATTGCGCTTGCATTGCGGTTTGGGTTGAGTTACAAGAACACAAACACCAACAACAATTGACAACCCTGGTGATATTTGAACCCACGAATACGGACGGATACACCAGAACTGCGAGGAGACCCCAGGGATCAGGGAGGGCACCAGACGCCACAGCGCCACTGCTGCACTTGAGCAGGAAGGCGGGGGCTCTTATTGCTTCTCGTGTACGAACCTACCTACACTCCCAGGGTGTCATGTGGAAGTTGCAGCAACAGCCAGCAGCTGAATTGGACAGCTGGCAGGCCAAGGAGAGGAAACAGGAAACGACTGGCACTGCAGTGGCACATGCACGATCCTGGATCCTGGATCCTACAGCAGTAGATCCACTGAAACGGCCACTCTACCAACAGGTGTCAACAGAGAGCCCCTGTCCATAAACGCAGGCAAGTTTGATGGAAACCCCTGAAAGCCTTGTTCTGCTGCCACACAGCCTTTCGACAGACACTTTGCAACTTGTGAAGCAATCCTTGCGCTTGACGTCATGAAGGTGGGTTCGAACGTCATTCCATCTGAGGACACAAAGGTGGCGAGTATCATATCACCGTGCTGGTGCCAATATGGTAACACACGTTGCTCCAAGCTCGTAGAACTACGAACAGTAGTAGTAACTCGACCATGATACTGCTGCAAAAGGTAAATCCATCATCGCTTGATCCCGCGGGCAGAACAGCACCACCTACACGCCAGCCGTAAGGGCATGCATCTGTTGAGTAGTGCCATTGTCGTTGTGCGGAACTCACACCTCTTACTGCATTCAGGACCGCCGTAGTTGTTGTTAGGCAAGCCCCTCTCTATGTTTTCGTCGAGTCTTGTGGCAGACGTCATAGCTTTCACGTACAAGGCACCCACCGCTTGATGGCGTCAGGCACAACAGACCATACCTCCGGCCTACCCATACTCGCAATAGAGTGACAGCAGTCGAGACAGCAGCAGCAGTAGCAGCAGCGGTGTACGGGTACAGCTGCAGTGCGTCCCTGACACCCGTAGGTCAGAGGAAGGCGGTACAATGATGGAGTTGTGTGCTCATATAAAAGGTTAATCGCTTCTCCGTGCTCGAGGGAGGTGCTCCATGCTGGCGAGGGACCTTGAGCGCAGAATCGATGCACCTACAAGTAATGTTGCAGCGTACCAGACTACCTGGTACGTATTATAGTACGTAGCTCCGTATACCGCGCGTCCCTCCGTGTCGTGTGGGGCCTCGGCTTCCCGTAGTCATCCCTTGAGTAAAACGGGTTGCACCCCCGTCAAAATCGTGGAACCAATAACCGCTCATATATTTATCGCCTCCACTTGCCTGCACGCGCTTTTGACTGGTCCATCTACCCGCCTACGAAACAGGTCCGGAGCGCCGTGAGGCGTCTGTGCCGGGACTGCTACGTGGTCAAGAAGAAGGGGGTTGTTTATATCCGGTGGTGAGCACCACCATCACCACCGCCGGCGCCTTCGTCGTTGCTGCCGTTGGCAATACCGTTCCTATTGGCGTACGTAGTCATTGTCGTTGCCATCGCCGTTGTCGTCGCTGCCGTTGGCCGGTGCCGGTCAGTCGCTAGCTTGGCTGGCTTGTTTGCTTTGTTCGTTCAGCACCGCACCAACACCACACCTTACCACACCACCGCACCGTGTACTCACCGTAACGCCACTTTTAATACATGTGACACAATCAATCAAGCTCCTACCCCCCCCCCCCCCCACCGACCCCCCCCCTATATTATATACCTGGTATATATAGGTTGGGTTGGCGTCAGTCGGCGACGACGCTGTAAAAAACGCCTCTGACTGCGTGAGCTAGATAGCCAGGGTACCGTTTTTTTTTTTTTTTTTTTTTGGCGGATACCACGGCTGGCGGTCAAGTTAGATCATTTTTTTGTGCGGAGTGAACCTTTACTCCGCACAAGGGGGGTGATCGTATCACGTAGTGTGTATACGGTGAGGCACCCATGAGGCGGTTACATAGTAAAAACCCATTGCTGTCTCCGGAACTGGCCACACCAGAAATTAAATCAATTCGTTGATGCTGTCATCCATATGCAAGAAAATCCGCCTCTAAAGCGGTTCTTAGTAGGATGCAGCTCCCTCCTCATGCGACTCGCCCAACACCTCACGGCGCTTCGCGCTTGGTGCAAGCAAGGTCTGCCTGGTCGGTGAAAACCCGACGCGCTCCATCCCAGCACTGTCCATAGGGCGGCGAGGGTCTATGGTCATACGACTACGGCCATGCATGATATTGAGTACGACCACCCCCCCCCCCCCCCCCGACCATACACTCCTGTCCCTGAAATCCTGTATCGCCTCGCTCGCAGCAAAACGGTGAAGAAGCACAAGCAAAGACAGGGTTTACACACGGAAGCAAGCGTGTTGGCGTTGGAAGGATGGGGGCACCCCCACGGAGTAGGAGGAGCAGGAGGATCGCAGGCGGGCGAGGGGCTGGAGGCGGAGCCATGGCTTGGCTCTTCGGCAGCGCCAACAGCCGAGAGCTTCATCATCGGCAGTAGGAAAAGCCCAGCAGAAATCATGTCGGCGTTGCCCTGGCGTGAGTGTGTTGTGGGCATGATACGGCGAGAACCCTGTTTACCCTCCTTGGCTCATTTTGGGACCCCTTTTGATAGCGACTAAGAAAACGACAAAAAAAATGGTGTTATCAGCCGTCTACGTACGAGCGGCATCAGCGCCGCACCCCGAGCACGGGTAAGATCACGCCTGTGCCCGTGCCGTACGACTCTTCGCATTCATTCAACCATTGTATCTCGGACACCATGTTGTAAAATATCATCCCCCGGTCACGAAGTGGCGGTTGCTGTATGTAGTCGTCACTTTTTGCCGTCGGTTTTTTTTGTCCTCCGAAGTCCCAAGAGGGCTATAAGAGTCGTTTGGGAGTGCACTCACGCTGTGGCGACAAAAACACTTGGGATTACTGTAGAGTCGCATGGCTTGTCTTTGTACACTGCAGCACTCAAAGGGCCAAGGGGGCTTGCCTCGCCGGCAAATATTATACCCCTGGACAAAACCTGGTAAGTAAGTTTTTTTTTTTTTTGCGTGAAATTGCCTTTTCCGCGGCGGCGGCGGCTGTACTGCTGTTACACTATTTCCGAAATGAAAGTGGTCTATGAAACACGCCTTGTGGCAAACGGCAAACCTTCCGAACCCAAAGCGGCTTTGTCTCTGCATTCAGCCCCGTCTGTTTTATCCTACGACCACGGACTGCATTGTATGGTGGCGATGAGTTAATGTGAGAACATCAACACCAACAGCAACAACAACAACAAAACAACAATAACAACAACACGTACAACCAGTAGATATGTCCAAGTACAATTTGTTGTGTTTGGATCCCATGAAACTATTCTTGTACTTGGTCCTTCTGCAGCCCCTAACCCGCATAATTGTGTTGCTGAACTCGGGATTTACGGAGCGCGGGGCTCCGTTTGAGGCTTGAATCGGTGGGAATTTAAGTTGTTTGGATTTGCACCGTCGTTCAGTGTTAGTTAGACAACATCGGTAGCGCAAGAACTCGTAGCTTTTTGCAAGTTGACCAATAGATGGCGAAGTGAACGTAATACCGTGTGTTTCCGAGTCGCTTTTTTTCAAGAACTGATCTGGCAGTAGTACCGAAACAGATTGCTGTGAGTGTAAGCTTTCTTCTAGGATAGACCGCAATAACTATGGAGGTTCGGTTCGGCAGGTATGCAGTATTCTGTAAGGCGCGTTTCCTGCCGCAAGAAAATACTTCGTGTACTGGTATATTGTAATAGTATATTTATGGTAGCTTCTACTGGGCAAAACGAAAAAACAAACCCTAATGTTTCGTAGTATTATTACGGGGGCCCATAGTAAATGGGACCAAATTTTGTTAGTTAAAACAGGGAAATGTATAGGTTTTTGTGTGTACCTTAGGTGCTATTTACTATGGTCCTCCGTAATAATAGTTTCTTTTCTCGGATTTTCAACAAAAACGCGAAAAAGAATGCCCGAATTGGCTCCTTAAGAGCTGCGCGCACTTTTTTGTGGAGACGATCTGCTTGAAATTATGGTGGAATCCATTTTTGAGGACGTGTCGTACGTGTGGCAATTATCTTACCTTGACTTTATGTGCCGTTCTCATTGATTTCAACGCTTGGCTTGGCTTTCGGCTTTGGCTTGCTTACCTCTCCTTCCCTTGAAGCTTAGTTTTCGCTTTTCCTTGCGTTTTGCTTGGCTCTCCTTTGACTTTGCCTTTTGCTTTTTGTTTCTGCTTCAAGCACGGCTTCTGCCTCGCTTGGTTCTTTGCCGTGCCTTGCTTGGTTTCGCTTTTTGTTGCATGCGCCTCGCCTTGCCACGCCTTGTTTTTACCACCCTACCACCTCACCTTACCCCACCTTTCGCATCACCTTACCTTACGTTTCCTTCTCTCAACCCTCCGCCGCCCTCGTTCCTCGTTCCGTTTTCTGCTGTCTCTCGTGTGGGTGTGGGTGTGTTCCCGATCACGCCGTGCAGTGCCGTCGTGGGCAACCACACCATCCTACTCCTCTCCTCGTTCCTCTTCTGGAGCCGCCGCTCTCTGGCCAGGTGGGTGTTTTTCTTCTCTTGTTTTGGGGACCCGCCTCTAGAAGCATGGTGCTGATTGTTTTCTGAGACTCTCACAACGAACGATGTTGGGTGGTTCTTAAGCTTAGAAGGCCCATCGATCTGAAATGTTTTGGACCAAAAAAATGTACCAGGTACTCCCTAGCACGACTCTTTAGTGACATAAAGCACCAAGTTCGGTCTTACCAACCTTCTCGTAAATAGTAGGAACAGCGTACAGCAAGTATAGCCACCAGTAGGTAAATTCGTGCCGACATGGTGTACTACGAAGTGTTGGATATCGTAATCGAAACTTTCGATATATTCGAAATATCAAAATTTCGTTGTAGAGTATAATATATAGCTACGTGCAACCTCCGAAAATCATTTTCATGAGGTCCCAAGTATAGACACACCTACTCCTTGAATATCTGCAGCTTCAGATTTCGTCTTCCTCGTTTACGGACTGCTGTATACGCTGCATGAGGCCATATAAAACCCGCACTGCGCGCGATCGAAGTATCACTATTACGGGGGACCATAGTAAATAGGACCAAATATTGTTGGTAAAAATAGGTAAATATCTAGGTTTTTATGTTCACCATAGGTCCTATTAACTATGGACCCCCGTGATAGTATCACACACAGCTTGCCAACAAGATGAGGTTTGACGAAAAATTCTCGATCTCACTTACAGCTGTTGTTTTTATTTCATTTTATAAATGTATCGAACGCGTTTATTTGAACCCTCCATCCCCTCTGGCATGCATCCCGTGCGTTTTATGCAGATACGGAAGGAAAAATTCGATGTTTCTATTGTCGAAACAGCCAGTATCGTTTTTTTTTGGTGGACCGGTATCGTATCGATTAGGTTTTTTTTTTTTTCAATTGCCTGTTGGTATCGTATCGAAATCGAATCCGATATCGATATCCGATATCCAACACCAACCGTACGTCCCCTTCGGGTAGAATCATGCCGTACGCCTCCTTCTGCTGCACTTCCGACACATCCCCTACTATACATACATACTATCACCCTGGCAGCCTGGCCGTCTTCACGTTGTCGATGGGCGATTTGTAACCGACACATATTTTGGACACGTTTTTCCCCTCTGTTTACGTGCCACAGGGGTAATTTATTATCCCCTTTATTTGACCCTTTAGGGAGTGCAGTCCCGTTCGGTAGACAAAGTACTAATGATTTGAGTAGTCTGTCCCCCAAACGGGACTATAGTACCACTGTAAATGGCTTTAAGTCGCACCCGCGTTTTTTTTCGGACGAAAGTACTTGAAATTAGTGCTGGAAAAAAAATACCTGATTTTCAAGAGGTTAAGGGGTTAGTTGTGTTGCTCTCCTGCTTATTACGTAGATGTACGTGTGATGACTCGAACGAAAACGATTGCTAGAGCAGCGTGGGAGGCAGAGAGGAGGGCCGGGGGAGGCGTGTTTGCTCTAGCGGGGTGTTCTGCCTCCCTTCCCCACAAGAAAATATGTTGCACAGTTACACGCGACACCACGTAAGGCATGCCTTATTTTGTTAGCCCAGGCTTGTACTGGCTATGATTGCATGAGGCAGGCTGTGTCCTACACTACTCTCAGTACAGAGTTGTATACCACTCTGGCCTTTGCCGTGAATGTAGTCTAGTCTAGTATAGTCTAGTCTAGTCTCCCGATTGGACTCTGATATGAGCATTAAATGGAACTTACATTCCCGGGAAAAGTGGTATGCGGAGGGAGCGGAATTGATTTGCTTACGTTTTGTGTTGAAAAGCAGAACGAAAATGCCATGCTTTCATTTGATTGTGACGCGCGTGGCCAACCTTCTTTCCCTCCTTACCCCCCCCCGCCCCTACGACTACGACCATGCATGATAATGAGTACACTCCCCCGCCCCGCCACCCGCCCCCCTGCCCCTTTCTCTCGATCCAGCCTCCTCAACCTTGGAAACAGGGTATGGTGTGTCCGCTTTAAATGGGCTTCCTTCGGGGCGCCTGTCGGTTGTCGCTGTCGCTTTTTCCCCCTTGAAAGCAGTCGGGGCCTGGGGTTCTGCCGTTTTCGGCGGTGTACTAAGTGCTTTTGGACGCTGATTGGTGGATCGATTGATGGATTGGTTGGTTGGTTGGTTGGTAGGTTGGTTGGTCATCTGATTGGTTAGCTGATTTGTTAGTTGATTGGTTGCCTGGTTGTTTCGTTAGCTGATTAGTTGGCTGGTTGGTTGGATGGTGGAATGATTGGTCGATTGGTTAGTTGATTGATTGAATGATTGGTTGACTGATTGGTTGGTTGATTGTCGTTGATTGGCTGATTGATTGGTTGGCTGGTTGGTTGGTTGGTTGGTTAGTTGACTGATTGGTCAATACCGAGTGATTGATTGACTAATACTTTACCTGGTCCGATGGTTGGCTGACTGCTTGATTGATTGATTGATATGCACAAGTGTTTTTTTCCCGGCATTATCTTGTCCATTAAGGCGTCGGGCAGACAAGCGCGCACTTTAGTGACGACTGCGCTCTGCGAAGCTTTTTGACCAGGGCGAGAAGGAAGAGAGGTAGGGATGTTTCGGAAGAGAGTCAGTGGAGCTAGGGAGGGAGAGGGGGAGGGGGTGTACTCGATAGGAGAGATGTACTCGATCTCATGCACGGCCGTAGTCGTATGACAATAGACCCTCACATCCCTACAACGGCGGGACGGAGCATGCCGGGTTTTCACCGACCAGGCAGACATTGCTTGCACCAAGCGCGAAGCGCCGTGAGGTGTCCGGCGAGTCGCATGAAGGGTGAGCTGCATCCTACTAAGAACCGCTTGTGAGGCGGAGGGGGGGGGGGGGGGGGGGGGGGGGCGGGTCAGTCGTCCTCCTCCGAGTACAACACGCAACACCTCTTTTAAGGAGCTCCTATTGTTGTGGAGAAGGCTCAAAATTGTTTGTGCGGCCGGGTGTGTCATGCACTGCTTGCAGCTTAGAAACGTTTCTCTTCATGTTTGGTGCAAAATATGAGGAAATATTTCAACAGCTCTCAATTTCTCCAGTGCTGCTGTTGCGTGCTGCACACATATCGCACGGAACAAGGCACATCTTGGACACAATCACGATCTACTTGTAGATCGTCCACTTTTGATCCTCTAACCTGCACCTGTGTACACGATCTGCATATATACTGCGAGTAAAGGCCCAACCCATGAAATGTGCGCTAGATCATGCAGATTACAAAGCTCCCACCGGGCAACACGAGGTAGGTTCTATCTGCCCTGAACTGTCTTCTGTGGGTGGGGCACCAGGTGGGATTCGACTATATATGTCCGAAAGGAGTGGAAGATCGCCTTCGGGACGGCGAGAGAGGTCCAAATCGATAGCACGACGTCACCCCCAGTCAATCTGGTTTTCGAGTACGCCTTAGCTCGACCGGCAGTATGTAGCGGGATATTTTTGGCCGGACGCGGCAGAGGACCTGGACGTCGCAGTTATCTGCACGTCACCGGACAGATCACATGCACCCATGTTCGTACTGCAGAGCATCTATTACGGGGGACCATAGTAAACAGGACAACATATGGTTATTTTTTCGTTTCACGTGCTCGCCTTGTCTATGCGGTCATTTTAAGCTACCGCACGATTAAATCGGACACGAACTCAACAATTTCTATTTGGGTCCATTTATTATGGTCCTCCGTAAATAGTAAAAATAGGTAAATATATAGGTTTTTATGCATACCATAGGTTCTGTTAACTATGGACCCCCGTTATAGATGATTTACGAGGATACTACACATTGCCGTTATGAGATGTTGTGCAAGAGAGACGTGACGGGCAGAGATCCAACCCAGCTGAAGAGGTGCGCAAGAAGAGCCGTGTGTCACATTAGATCCCAGCAGGCAGACAAACACAACGTCACATACTGAATGTGTACTTCATAAGTATCCTTTGCAATAAGAGAATCTGCTGCAGATGTATCTCCCCAAAAAAGGATCTTGATCACAAGATGAGGATCGGGTAGATGTGCATGCACGATTATTTTTGCGCTTGTGTTATCCAGTTGCAAACAAGGAGGAAAGCAAAAAAAAGAAAAAAAGAAAATGTGGACGAAAAAACATCCCTTCCTTGTGGAAACATTGCACCATTAGACGTACCGCAATCAGAGATTGTCGACACCTTGTGGAATTTGCTATATACGTTGTGAAGTTGTCTCCTTAAAGGGACGCTGGCACCCTCAGGAATGATTCGTCAAGCACCCGCGGGTAGGCGTTTCGGTAGCTTATGCATACGACTTGGAATTATAGTAAGGGATTTGCAACCAAGATCCGTATTTCGTAATTGTAGAGTAGTTGGTGCAAAATTATTACAAGAATCCTGAGCTTTTTTCGCCCTTTTTCGGGCCCAAGAAATTTCCACCCATCATGGTAAAGAAGTTTTTCCTCCCGCCCAATCTTCGACGATGGCTCTCTAAGAGATATATCATCCGCCTGGAGAACACCAACATTATAGTGAAGACCATTGCTCCATCGGTGATGTAGCCATTGTGCTATGCTCCCTTGCGTGAAATAAAACATTTTATAATAATAGCGTTTTTGCGAGCTTTTTTTTTCGTGCTACTCGCTCGCAACTTCGAGCACACGAAAACACCTCGTGAGTCGCTTCTGGGTGCCTACGACTGACTGCCGTCGGGCGCACCCTACGAGCTGGGCTGGCCAAGAGCAGCTTTTTAGTTCGTGCGTTCATATCTCATGAACGACGACGAAGTAGCCAGAGCTGATCATATCCTCTTGATCGGCCAATCAAAGCGGTCATGCACGTCTATGTTGTGTGCTGATTGGGCACGATCGCACAAATGCTTTCTTTTTTCGAGTAGTTTATTGAACTTTTTTACATGAAAACGTCTTTTTGTAACCGTTTTTTTTTATGCGGCGAAATATATTAAAAAATAAAAACTCGAGACAAAGCAACCCATCCCACATCCCACCTCGTGCAACAAGCGCACGCCAGCACCTATACGAGCGCGAAAAACATGGCGCCCAGCTCGCCTACGAGTACGGACACGAGCAGCCGCCGGCTGAAGACTTCCAGCGTCCGCCATTACGTAGAGAGTGGGTCTGGGAAGCACAGGCTCTGGGTCAACTTCACTCCAGCGACAGGAAAGCGATCGGTTAGGAAAACGTCCAGCAGATTTGATTCCCATGAGGAGGCTCTCGAGGCTAGCGATGCCTTCAGGGCCAGCTGGGAACACAGCGTGAGGGGCTTAGCTGCCAGTGCTGACGTGGTCCACCGTGTGCTAGGGTCGACTCCAGCGGCGGAGATTGCGGAGCTACCAGCAGGCAAGTGCCGCACGCTTTGCGTGTTCGCGGATACCAAATTTGAATCGCATTTTTTGTGGTTTTTGTGCTGTGTTTTTTGTCCGTTTGGACCAAGATAGACTGGAATGTAAATATCGTTTGTGTACTATAATGAAGATCATAATGTCATTATATTTTCGTCCAGATTGGTATATGTACTGCTGTACGTAAACCTTGCTTGGTATCGTAGCATGCTCTTTTCGATTATACTCGTGCTTGCACTCGTACTCGTACAGTGGTCGCTGCTGCTGTGCGCGTGCTGCCATCTGCACGCACTGCTATCTGCGCGTGATGCTTAGTGTACGTACGACGTACCTGGAACCTCGTATAAGTTTGTCTGTGTTACTGGGTATGTACTGTCGATATGGACACCACTCGTGCCGCTGTCTGTGTGTACTGTGCAACCTGCGCGCCTGCTTGCTTTGGTATTTGCATTGAGACCTCACACAACCCCCCTGCCCTCTTGCAACCGCCCGCAACACCCCCACAGGGAAATCTCTCAACAGTCTCGGCTACCTGAACTGCGCACAAGCGAACCAGTTCAAGCGTCAGCGCAAGTGCGGCTCGACCTTGACCCGCGCACGATTCATAGCGGCAACGTGCTTGTCTGCTCGACAGAGGCGTTCCATTGTGCGGGGTCTGCAGGGGAGAACCGCAAGCGACATCGTAGAGACTGGGACCGTTACCATCCATGACGTAATTCATATATCTGTCTTCTGTACCGAAGTGTGACACTTTATTCTCCCTTCGTACGTGTATCTAGCCGGGTGTACAGCGATGCTGGCCTCGGGCTCTTGCGGACAGGGGTATAGGTTTTTAGGTAACCGCTTCTTTGCGGTCTCACCTGAGTTCTCACGTGACTGTCGCCTGTTACCAGTACCACTATTTGCACGCATCACTCGCGCTCGTACTTGACCGCCAGCCAAAAAAAACAGGTCGAACAAGTCCGGAGCGTGTTTGCTCGTATCGCGGCTTTCCCCCAGTTTCGCGGGAAATCGAAAATGTAGGATTCTCACACCAATTTTTATTTTTTTGACCTGAAATTTTAATGCCCCATTCGCACTGGCAAGACAAAGGGATTACTTTCTGCACCACTTGAATTTTTTTTTTTTTTTTCGTCAGTTTTGGTCGAATTTGTTTTTCGGTGATTCTTATAATGTGCCTTTAGCTCCCGAAAAAAAAAAAAAAAAAAGTGGTGCAGTAATCAGTCCCTCGGGAAGACTACGATAAGGCACCTGTCAAAAATTCAGATCAAACTTCGAAAAAACGGACTGAGAATGTGCGTGACCAACTAAAAAGCTGCTCTTGACCAGCCCAGCTCGTATACCGTCACACATCCCACTAAGAGCATCCTTCGATTCACGGGCTGTGGTATCCTGTGAGGAGCTGTAGCTGTCCGCAAGTGAGGTAGGTGCAAACGTTCAGTTGGGGGTTGGTTCTTGTCTCACCCCAAATTTCGACCCATTTCGACCAATTTCGACCAATTTCGATCAATTTCGACCACTGCAGACCTCTATAAGTAAGTCGAGATGTGGGCCTCTGTTGAGAGCGAGAGGGAGATAAATCTTGAGAGAAACAAAAGCTGCCGTGATGAACTTTCAAGTCACCGTCGCTCTCTGGTAAGCACGAATCAGCCGGAGTTGCAAACGCAGCTACTGTACTCGTAGTCCTTCAGAACGACTGGAACCCTGATTGCTGCACACGTCGGCCACCACGCCTCGTTTTTTTTTTTTTTTTTTTTTTTATTCCCCGGCGGATTGGTAAAAATGCCAGGTAAAGCTTAACTACGCCTCTCGTTGTTTGCTGTTTTCCATTGCATCCACAAATAATCTGGTCGGACATGATCATTGTATCGTTTTCATCTCTTTCGTTGACCGCCACAAAAAAATAATTACCAAGGACAAGCTGGCGACTGAACGAGTCGGCGTGCAATTCAGGCCACTAGTAGTATTAGTGGTAGTAGTAGTAGTATAATAGTAGTAGTAGTAGTAGTAGTAGTAGTAGTAGTAGTGGAAGTAGAAGTAGTAGTAGTAGTAGTAGCAGTAGGTAGTAGTGTAGTAGTAGTAGTAGTAGTAGTAGTAGTAGTAGTAGTAGTAGTAGTATTAATAGTAGTGGTAGTAGTAGTAGTAGTAGTAGTAGTGGTAGTAGTAATAGTAGTATTAATAGTAGGTAGTAGTAGTAGTATATTACGGGGGACCATACGTAGTTAATAGGACCTATGGTGTACATAAAAACCTCTATATTTACCTATTTTTACCAACAATATTTGGTCCTATTTACTACGGTCCCCCGTAATAGTAGTAGTAGTAGTAATAATAGCAGTAGTAGTAGTGGTAGTAGTATAGTAGTAATACATTAGTAGTAGCAGTAGCAGTAGTAGTAGTACTTGAGAGTAGCAGTATACGAGTAGTCATCACCGTTAAAAACTTATCAGCCAATAATGGCGATTTTTTCACTCAATCCATCAATCCGTCACCTAACACAAAATTCCATCCACGGCTCGAATCAACCAAACCAACCAGAGCGCTGCTACCGCAACACCCTGCGGATCGACCAATCAATGTACATACAGCAGTGCACGACTCAAACTCCAACCCAACATGTGGGGTGGAAGAAAAAGAGAGAGGAGGAAACAACAAACAAAACTATCAATATAGCCGCACGCACTGCTTTCGCCACAAATTATTGTTGTATGCATGTTTTATGAATGCTGCTTTTTCGCGCCGCTTACTACAACTCTCTTCTGTACCCACACTCTCTCGCCTTCCATCAAGGGATGACAGCCACCTCATACATCCTCCCCTACCTCTCCTCTCCCGCCACTACGTAGGCACGAGTCACACGGTGAGCTCGGTCAGGGCGGGCGTCCATCCTATCACAACTAAAACAATTACGCCTCTCAAGAGGGGGGGGGGTCGTCTATTAATAAACGCAGGCGAGAAAATACGGGTCATGAACCAACATCGTACATCAGGAGCAGCAACAGCAACAGCAGCAGCAGCACCAACAAGAGCCATCAGCAACAGCTGGTTCTAACAGCAGCAACGTCAGCAGTCGCAGCAGCAGCAGCAGCAGCAGAGGCAAACAAACCTTTTTAGCGCTATCGTATCGGGTCTCATGTCACGTGTCATCCCACTCTATTAAAGCAGCAGTGTTGCACCGTGCACAGCAGTACATGCAGTGCGCAACACCCACCCGCCCTGCGCGGTCAATCGCTGCAATTTGTATAGTGTTTTTTTGCGTTTCGGCAGCTAGCTCCGTCACGTCCCCCAACTCAACCTCCCCATCTAACCCCAACATCCAACCCCCCGCCCCCCCCAATCCCCACCCTAAACCCCCAACCCCCCCCGGAGAATGCTCCCTCAAAAGAAAAACCTTGAGGAAGCAAAACCAAAACAAATCGTTCTTTTTTGCGGACGGGAAATACTGAAACAAGAAACAATGTTCCCTCTCTCGCTTTCGCTCAACGGGTTGTTGTGCCGCGCGCCGTACACGCGACGGCGATGGGACATGACGAGAACAGCGAGAGGGGAGGGGGGGGGGGGGCGTAGCTCACGCTTTAGCTTTTTTGCGCCCCCGCCCCTCCACCAAAAGACTAGGACACGGGGAAAAAAAATACAGCTTAACGCTTCTACACACGCTCGCAAAAATAACACAGCGACCGGCCGACCAATCGACCGATCGAGTTAATTTCGACAAGGAGCTAAAGAAAAAAAACACACACAAGAAGAGAAAGAAAAAAAACAAGAAAAACAGCCAGGAAAAGGGGGGGTGGGGTGGAAGGGGAGAGGGATGGAGGGGCGACAGCTTACATCACACGACACCACACACCACAAACCTGTGAAGAAGGGGAGCGAAACATCGTTTTCACCCTTCGCCCCCCCCCCCCCCCCCCCCCCCCGCCCCCCGCCCCCCCACCCCCACCCCCACCCCTCGCATGCCTTCCGTCATTCTGAAAGCTGAAGGAAAAATACACCATACCCTGGATCACAACCTCCGGCATGAGCGCGCAGAGAGTGGAATACAAGACCCGTAAAAACAACCGTAGAACCACGTCCACGTCCCAAAACCATTCTGCCGCTACGCACGCAATCCGACCCCTATCCCCTCCCTCACACACGCCTTCGGACCTCCGGCATGAGCGCGCAGAGAGCGGAATACAAGACCCGTAAAAACAACCGTAGAACCACGTCCACGTCCCAAAACCATTCTGCCGCTACGCACGCAATCCGACCCCTATCCCCTCCCTCACACACGCCTTCGGCCCCCCCCTGTCCTCTGTCCCCTATCCCCGTATCCGCCCAACTCCAGCAACACCGAAAAGGCTGCTGCGTAGTGTCCTATTCTACGCCCACTCCGCCCGTATCCCCCCCCCCCGCCCTTCTCCCAACTCCACTGCCCCCCCCCTAACCAACTCCCTGTTTGACCCTGACCCTATCAAATATCACATTTTGTGCCCGACGTTTTCTGACTGATCACTTTTTCGCGAAAAAGTGACGATCCCGGATGACACGCATCGACCGAGGGTTTTCCACCAATCAAAAATTCCAACCTGAAAAAAGTTCACCAATCAGAAAACTGCGGGCACTAAATGTACTTTCTTTCTTTCCCTCGTCCAACTCCCACCCTTCCAGTTAGGCTGCCCCCGTCACCCACGCCAACACTCCCCCATCGATCAAGAGAGAACCACACCGCTGTTGCCACCTTCCGGCCAACCACTGCTTGCGCTCCCTTGCCCCCCCCCCCCCCCCCCCCCCCCCCCCCCCCCCCCCCCCCCTCTCTCAAACTTCTTCTAATTCCGGCCTGGCAAAAAACTAAAACAAAAAACTTCCCCACAGAAATGAACAGCAAGGTCGAAACAAGAGACCCACGGAGAGCCGTTGCTCGCGCCTTCGCAGCACCGCCGCCAAACAAAAAAGCCGCCCTCATGACCCGTTGACATCGAAGCGGAGTAAAAGAAATGAAAAGCAGGGTAGAGCAGACAAAAAGCGAAGCATGGCGTGAAACAAAAATGAGCAAAGCAAAGCGAAAGAAAAAGCGTCGCAAGCCCAAGAGACAAGCCAAGCCAAGCCAAGGCACAAGCCGAGCAGCTCAATAGCAAAACAGGGCAACGGAGCTCATGTAGCGAAAAGAGACACAAAGCAAGGCAAAAGCAATCAGAAAATAAAGAGAGCATATTTCATCACGAAAACCAGGTCCCTCTAACCACCGTCACAACCGAAGAAAACTACCCCACCGCGCCCAAGCCCCTGCCCCCCCCCCGCCCCCCCCCCCCCCCCCCCCCCCCCCCCCCACCCAGGACTTGCACCGCGCGCGCTTCTCCAGCTGGCTGCGTCGACGCAGACTTGCTCGCGCGAGCGGCCAAACTAACACAGCTCAAGCCACGGCAACAGCCCGAGTCATAACCACGATCCATAGTCAAAACTAAACCCACGGGTCATACTGTAAGCCGCCATGCATGGCAGCACAGAACAGCGGGTGGGCGCTACAAAGTGGAGGCGTGTGGGGAAGGGGGGGGGGGGGTAGAGGGGGGGGGGGGGGGGGGGGGGTCGCTAACTAAGTTTGACAGCAAACACAGTCATGCTACAGCAAACACAGCAGCTGAACAGCAGCGGGAAGCAAGACCGGAAACAACAGCGGCGGGCATGAGGAGAGGAAGCGGCGACGGCAGCAGCGGTGGCGATGGTGGTGGCGAGGACCACCGCTGCCTCCTGAACTAAAAAAAAAAGCAGTCGGTTTCGTGACAAACAACAAAAAAACTCTCGGCGGTTAAGTCCAGGGGGCGAAGCCACAGCCCGAGCCGCCACCACAGCTACAGCAACGCTCACGGTCGTGCCTACTAACGCCACGGCTTCGTGAGCTGGGCCACGCCTAGTTTTTTTTTTTTTGCCGTCTCGTACTGGCCATCACACTCACGAGTGCAGCTACAGCCACACAACCAATCACAACCACAGCAACATCCACAAAAAAAAAACGCTCCCGGTCGTGCCTACTCGCGTCACGGCTTCCTGAGCTGAGCCAGGGTTAGTTCCTCCCTTTATCCTCTACTTGCGGTGCCACCGTAGCCACAGCCGCACTCACAGCCACAGCCACGATCACAGCTACGGTCACTCCACATCCACATCCACAGCCACGCTCCCAGTCGTGCCTATACCGGCACTCGTGTCACGGCTTCTTGAGCTGAATCAGGGTTTTACTTTTCCCCCCGTGACCCTGTACTCGTGGTAGTGACCCTGCACTCGTCGTAACATCACATCAGCAGTCCCAGCAACAGCCACAGCAACGCTCGCCGTCGTGCTCTACTAACGCCACGGATTCGTGAGCTGGGCCAGCGTTGCTTTTTTTTCGGCCATGGTGCCCTCCCAAACCACTACCACAGCCACGGTCAACAGCCGGTCACAGGCACAGCCACGGCAACAGGCACGGTCACAGGTGGAGCTGCGGTTTGTCGCGAACCTGGTGAATGACTCGTACCACTACTATCACAGCTTCGTGAGCTGGGCCAGGCGCTTCTTGATCATCTTGTACTTCTGGTACTCTCCCTCTACAGGGGCGATGTCCTCCGGGCAGCTGACCTGCACTCGCATGAAAAAGGGGCGGGCGTAACGCACACAAAAAAGCATTAACACCCGCGTGGTGTCGAACAATGGTGATACGTCCACTGCGGGCAAGCAGCGCACACTAAAAATAATCGGCTCCATTCTTGACCCCTCTGGGAACCCAGACGGAAAAAAAAGTGTCGAAAACAACAGCAAACCAAAAGAAAGCAACATCACAGACCGAAAGAAAACGAGAGCAACAACAAAAGGCGCCTAACCTACAAGCGAAACAAAACGCAATGCAACAAAGCAAAAACAAAAAAAAAGCAAGGAAAAAAGAAAGAACAAAAAAAGGGGTACACACCAAAAACAGACACAGCGAAACGACAAAAAAGGCCAGACAGACAAGACAGACAGACAGACAGACAGACAGACAGACAGACAGACAGTCGATCGGTTATGGGCACAATCACACGAGCCACCCCACGACCACGCTTGGCACAGCATCCGGCGTGCCCATACGAGTTGACAACAAAAAAGAAAAAATCACAATAAAAGCAGACACAAAGAAAAAAACCTGCCCCCCCCCCCCCCTGCTCTGAGGAAATGAGCAAAAAAAAAGAAGGTGACACGGACAAGTTTGGTACACTACATAGTGGAGAACAAACGATCCCTATCCTACGAGATAGAAGGAGGCTACAGGCGGCGAAAATACAAGGGGATACTCGTAGGAATAGCAAAAAAATTACATATGGTATATGGAAACAACTTACTTGCATGAGCGCCCAACTGTCGGGGTTGTCTCTATTAGGAGTAGAAACGGTTCTTCGTCTCGAAAGGGATGCGTGGGCATTCGTCGCATGACAAAGGCACGAAACAAATGAGTACGCCCTTCGCTCCCCTATACAATATACGCGTTGGATTGGCGTCGGTTGGCAACAACACTGCAAATCATGCCGCTTACTACGTGACATAGACAACCAGGGTACCTTTTTTTTTTTCGTTTTCTTTTTTTTGGCGGTCGGTCACAGCTGGCGATCGACCTAGATCATTTGTGCGGAATGGAGAACCTTCACTCCGCACCACAAGGGGAGTGATCGCAGCACGCAGTGTTTAGGGCAAAGCACTCACGAGGCAGTTACATAGTGCCCTCATTGCTGTCTCTGGAAAGTGGCCACACCGGAAAATGAATCAACTCATTGAAGCTGTCGTCTATATGCAAGTCCGCCTCACAAGCTCTTCGTAGTAGGATGCAGCTCAACCTTCATGCGACTCGCCGGACGCTTGACGGCGCTTCGCGCTTGGTGCAAGCAATGTCTGCCTGGTCGGTGAAAACCCGACAAGCTCCGTCCCGGCATTGTAGGGATGCGAGGGTCTATGGTCATACGACTACTGCCATACATTATCGAGTACGTCTCTCCTATCGAGTACACTCCCCCCCCCCGACCAACACCAACCCCGTCTGGAGACGGATGCGTGGTCAATGGATATATTACTACATTAGGCAGGCAGCAAATGATTACACCTCCCCTCACCTCGCGGCCGTTCTTCTCCTTAAACTCCTTCTCGAAGTTCTTGAGCATAACGTGCAGCAATCTCTTCTCCTTCTTGAGCTGCACCAGCTTCTCGCTCGCGCCTCCCGCCCCGCACCCCGCCCCGCCAACCCCCGCTCCCCCCACGCCCCCCGGACCGGGCCCCACCCCCACCCCCCCCCACCCCACCCCCACCCGTCCCCCTCCCTACGTCTCCGAGACCCACCGCCCCCGCTGTCACTGATGCAGCCGAGGCGGCCGCGGCTGCGGCAGCGGCAGCGGAGGCTGCCACCGCCCCCGCTACGCTGATTGGGGAGCCGACGATCGCGCCTACCCTGTTCGACGAGGAGGACCCCGAAGGGCTGATTCCAAGGGACGAGGGACCCGAGCCCCACCGCTGGTGACTAGGAGTGGTGAGGGACAGCTCTATTCCGTTGCTGGGGCTAGCGTTGGCGCTGACGTTGGTGTTGGTGTTGGTGTTGGTGTTGGTGTTGGCGCTGGTGTTGGTGGTGTTGGCGTTGGTGTTGGTGGCGGCGTTGGAGGTGTTGGAGGCGTTTGGGTCTGCCCCGCCCGTCCACACGCCTCTCGCGCGACGCCGTGTACGGGCTCTGTGGTGGGGTATACTGCAGCTGTGGGGAGTGCTGGAGGCCAAGAGCGGGGGGGGGGGGGGGGGGGGGGGGGTAGCGGAAGACAGTAGAGGGGCATAGAGAAAAAAAAGGATAGAGAAATACAGACAGAGAACGAGAGGGGTAGAGAGAGAAAGAGAGATCAATAGAGATGAGAAATTTTGAGGTAAAGAGAAAAAGAGAAAAAAGAGATAAGACAGAGATAAAAAGGATGCATGAAACAACAAAGAAAAAACGACGGCCCATGCTGTACTAGCAATATAGCCCGTCCCACGCGGCGCGACGTTTCCTTCCGCTCACGGGGGTAATTCCGACACTAACGAGTTTGCCTGCACTGCTGCGGTAGCTCCCTCCTCTAGACGCCCCAGAGAGAGTCGAGACCACACAGACAAACAGGCAAGACAGGTGGGTAGGTAGGTAGGTAGTTGGACAGACAGCCCGACAGACAGACCGACAGACAGGCAGACAGACAGACAGACAGACAGACAGGCAGACAGACAGGCAGACAGACAGACAGACAGACAGGCAGACAGACAGACAGACAGACGCACAGACAACACAGAAACACAGACAGACGCACAAACAACACAGACACTGGCAGACAGGCATACAGACAGACAACACAGACAGACAGACAGACAGACAAGACACCCAGGACTACCGGTATACCGAGGCAAAGTACAAGCATACACGTAGGGTGCCAGCATTCCTTTCCTTTCCTTCTTACCTGTTGTCGGTGCGACACCAGCAAGCTTTCCACGTCGCGTATCTGGTGCTTCAGCCCGTTGTAACGGTCGTAGAGGTGGCGCATCGGCTCCTTTTCCGCCTTCGTGGGCTGGTATCGTATGGTTACGGAAAAAAACACACATACATAAGAACAAGAACAAGAACAAGAACAAGAACATACCAGGTACATTACATCAAACAAGACTACATCAAAAACAACAAGCACAGTACGATCGAGCAAAGAGCGAGAACATACACCAAGAACATGCATCAAGCACAAGAGTATGCATACATCAAGAGAGAAAGAAAGAAAGAAAAAAAAAAAAAACAGACATGCCACGAGCGCAAAAAAAAACAAAAGCAAGAACGACAAGAAAAAAAATGAGACGAAACCACGACCATCAAGAGCAAAGACAGGTACAGCGGCAACAAGGAGACTAACGCGATAAAAAAGAGTCACGATACGGAGGGCACGGGAGGGAGGAGAGGGGAGCGGAGCGGGGGACGGGGAAAGGGGGAGTTGGGGGGGCGGGGGAGGGGTGCGGCATTCGATCCCTTGACGGGGCATCGAACGACAGACGCTGCCGCGCGCCCACACAGTCCGCGCTCGCAAGCAGGCATATCGGGGATCATCGTCTCATCGCAACACCACTTGCGAGCGGGACGGCACGACACGACCCGAAACTGCACAAGACAAAACTTCGGACCCCATCCACAAAACACACACGAAAACGCGTCATCTCATCATAACTGCGAGCACGCAGAGCTGGTTCGACTCCACTCCCAACACAGCAACATCGCCCACCGCCCCCCACCCCTAAACCCATGCACATGCATATATATATATATATATATACACGTCAATATATCTACGCAAAGCCCCAGGCGGCAAAAAGGTGTCGAGCGCGCGCCGACTACAAGAACACCGGCGCGGGTCAAAGCCAGAGATGCCAGCTTTCGACTCTCTGTACGCACGCAACAACACACGTATGTATGATACCGGTAAAAATAAACTAGGAGACGACGTCTCAGCCCATCTTCCCTCTTCCTCCCCCCCCCCCCCCCCCCCCCCCCCCCCCCCCCCCCCCCCCCCCCCCCCCCCCCCCCCCCCCACCCCTACACACCTAAAACAAAAACGCCTTTCCACCGCCAATATGAACAACTCTTTAAACCTGCAACAGCGTTTGAGGGACAAATCAGTCGCAATTCGAGGGGGATCTAAATAGAGAGGGATATTAATTAGGG
The DNA here is from genome assembly GCA_031763025.1 of Macrocystis pyrifera. Taxonomy (NCBI): domain Eukaryota; class Phaeophyceae; order Laminariales; family Laminariaceae; genus Macrocystis; species Macrocystis pyrifera. The sequence goes on along the minus strand of JASSKH010000016.1, from coordinate 9,256,130 downwards.
ACCGCATCTAGAGCGGGATCCGTTTGTCAGAGTAATAAACCGGTCAACCCCTTAGGCTCCCAGCCCAACCTCCCCCAGCAATCCCTACCCCCCCCCTCATCCCCATAAAACTGCCAACCGCCCCCGCTCCAACCTACCCGGCAACCCCCCCCCCCCCCCCCCCCCCCCCCCCCCCCCCCCCCCCCCCCCCCCCCGCTCATCTCCGCCCCGCACCCCCAGATCAATTCCACTCACCACTCGGCCGGTCCGGTCGAAAAAGCTGCTGTCGAAGTTCTTGAGCTGCGCCTTGATGCCCCTCTTCTCCTCCAGCAGGTCCTTTAACTTCCCGGTCAGCGCCAGCCTCGCCTCCTCCTCCGCGCCCGCCCCTGTCCCCCCTCCGACATCCCCTCCTCCAATAGCAAGCCCAGCGGCGCCCCCCGTCCCTGTCCCTGCCCCTGCCCCTGCCCCAGCTCCCGCCCCCGCCCCAGTCCCCGTCCCTGCTCCCGCTCCTGCCCCGCCTCCGGTAGCGTCGCCGCCGAGAGCCGCCGCGGCAGCAGCTAGCGCTGCCACCGCTCCTCGCGTGCCACCGCCGCTCCCAGGACTCTGCCCCCCCGAGGCCGCGCTCGAAACCAGCGCATCCCCCCCCCCCCCCCCTGCGCCCCCTCCTCCTCCTCCCGCCCCAGCTGCGGCCGCGGCGGGTGGCGGGGAAGAAACGGCCGGCGCACCCGAACTCGAACCGGCACCAGTTGCTCCGCCACTGTCCGTCGATCCCGCACTCACCTTCCCCATCCCCACCGCTAGCGCAGCCGCCGATAACACCGACATCATCGATAACCCCCCCCCCCCTCCCCCTTCTGCTGTCCCCCCTCCCGCCGCCGCCGCTGCCGCCGCCGTCGCTGTTGTTACCGCTCCCGCCGCAGACTGCTGTCCCGGACCCCCTAACACCGCTTTTTTTCGCAGAGGACGGCGCGGCCCCCGCAGGAGTTCCCATCGCAGGCGTGCTTTCCCCCCCCCCCCCCCCTCCTCCTCCCCCCCCCCCCCCTCCGGCTGCCGCCCCCGTCCCCCCGCCCGTGGACGCCTCTGCCCCACAGACAAAAAACTTGTCCGCTGGGGAAGGTGGGGCTACCCCACCCTGTGCGCTAATGCCCGGGGGGGAGACGGCCGTGGCGGTGGTGCTTATCGTGGTGGTGGTGGCGGCTGCTGCTGCTGCTGCTGCTGCTGCTGCTGCTGCTGCCTTCTCTGCCGTGGGAGGCGGTGGTGGAGGCGCGGCTTGTTTTCGGAGCAGTCGCGGAACGTCCGGGTGGCGCTTGCGCTCTCGATAGCCCCGGAAGGATGACTGGGGGGCGACGGGGGGAGCGGGAGGTTGAGCAAGGGAAGGAGGTGGGGGGGGGGGGGGGGGGGGGGGGGAGGGGCGATGTAGGCTACGTGAGAGACACGGTACAGCAGTGGACAGGAACAGCACTATTTTCACACGACGTTTAGATGACGATATATTTATATACGGATAGATCATCTACTGTAGATCCCAACCTACCGTTGTGTGTGCGGGATCTGCTCAGTGCAGATCCGGCGAAAGAAGCATGTCCGACTGTACATCACGCAGACTATATGGCTCCCACTCACTCGGCAACACGAACTAGAGATCATACAGATCATACAGGTCGGAAACATATCTGCCCTGAAACATCTAGATGATGGCAGTGGGAATCGATTATTTGATGTTGTCCCACGTGCGCGATATTTGACAGCATTAAAATAACGGTTTGCAGTTTCGGAATACATTGGGAGTACGCAAGCACTATAAATACCGCGATTTGACCGTTGACAGCGTTGAGAGTACAGCGTTGAGAGTATTCAACAGTACATTAACATTTGTTTTTAAGTATTCAAATAGTTGGGCAATACTTGACAGTGCTTCAGTACAAATATCAGTGCTTGATTGACGGCATCGAGATGGCGTTTTTTTTTTTTCCCCCAACGGGAGCTGAGCCTCACTTATAGGGCACACGCGCTATATAGCCTGCTATTACGGGGGTCCACAGTAAATGGGACCCACGGTATACACTAAAACCTATATATTTTTATATTTTTTACGAAGAATATTCGGTCCTACTGTGTTCACTATGGTCCCCCGTAATAGCCTGCAAAAGACGTAGCTTTCGTGAATATCACGCCAATCGTCACAACCATCGTCGAAATCGTCACCATCAGCACCACCAATCCCTCTCATCTTCGTCATCGCCGTCATCCCCCACTACACCTACACCAACCCCACCACCATATCACAATCAACCACCGTCCATAGTTTGTCACCACCACCACCGCACCACCAACGACACCAGCACTACCACAATCGCCTCATTATCACCACCAACACCAACACCAACACCAACACCAACACCAACACCAGCACCAACACCAACACCGACACCACCACCAACACCAACACCAGCACTAACACCAACACCAACACCAACACCAACACCAACACCAACACCAACATCGAAAACAAACACCACAAAACACCAACACCAACACCAAAAAACAAACCACCAACGAAAAAAATCACCGAAACAAACAACCCAACACCACCAGCAACACCGTACCTGTAATTGCGTGCTGGCGTCGTCCCTGATGAACTGCTTCCAGCTCTTGTACTGCGCGTAGGTGGACACAAGCGGAGCGCGCTCCCGGCCTCTCGGCGCATGTCCGTACTCCGCTTGGAAATTGATCTCGTAATGGTTGATCTGAGCCCGAAGTGTTCGACATGCCTGTTTAAGTGGTCGTTGATGTTGGACGGTGGTGGTGTTGGTGTTGGTGTTGGTGTTGGTGTTGTTGTTGTTGTTGGTGTTGAGTGTTGGTGGGTGTTATGTTCGTGTTTGGCGGTTGTTGGCGGTGGTGGTGTTGGTAGTGGTAGTGGCATTGGTGTTATTGTTAAGAGTCGGTGTCGTTTAAAACGATCGCGCAAAGCGAGCCAAGCGGCACCATCGTCGTCCACAGTCAAAAGATGAAACCAAACAGAATAGCGCGGGGTCGGGGGGGGGGGGGGGGGGGGGGGGGGGGCGAGAGAGGGGAACCACGGGCGGCGGAGGAGAGGAGATTGATAAAAGGAGAGTCATGTCATCAACCCTACCCTTTGCGAGTACGTCATGGGAGTCGAGCATATGCGTTGCGGAAACAAACGGGGGACTCTGTCCCGACCAAGAGCACTAGGGCTTACGACTTGGCTCGGCTCCGACCAATTGGTTGACAATCGGGATTTAGGTTTCAGGGATAAGAGTTTAAAGTCAACAGTTCGTATGGTATATGTGAACAAAATTGTCGTACACAGAGTCCTCACTAAAGGAGGTCGAGATTCGATTCCGGTAGCGCTGCAGCTGAACAAAAAAGAGGGACAGAAAGGTGGACAAAAGAGGCAGGGCAGCAAAGAGACAACAAAAAGAACAACAGGAAAAAAACACACACACACACAAACTAACGGACATGACCCTTGTCTTTCTGCTTCAACGAGACCCCCCCCCCCCCCCCCGTACCCGTCCCCTCTCAATGTCTTGCCAGGTCGGTGGTGAAAACCCGACGTGCTCGGTCCCGACATTGTAGGGATGCGAGGGTCTATGGTCATATCATACGACCACGGCGGCCATGCATGACAGAGTATCCCCCCCCCCCTGGTCGGTGAAAATCCGACGTGCTCCGTCCCGGCATTGTAGGGATGCGAGAGTCAATGGTCATATGACTACGGCGATGCACGATAATGAGTACACCTCCTCCTACCCTACACACGAGTACGCTTCCCCCCCTCCCCCCCCCCCCCCCCCCCCCTCCCACGCATCGCGGCCCCAAGCAACCTACCATCATCATGCGACGACGCTCCGATGACCCGGCGACGGTCTTCCTCCCCCCGCGCACCAGCGGCGCCGCCCCCCCGCCCCCTCCCTCTGCCGGCCCGCCTCCTTAACATTGGCACCCCCCCGGTCCCCGCAGCTCCCGCCGCGTTTCCGGCTGCCCTAGCCGCGTCGTCCGAGTTGGCGTTGGCCGAAGCCGTGTAGGCCACCGCCGCGGCAACCGCCACCGCCGCCGCCGCCGCCCTTGCCAGTCGCGAAAGAAAGCTTGTTCCCGCCCACCCCCCAGCCGCCGTACCCACACCACCCCCAGCGCCAGCAGCAGCGCCAGCAGCAGCTACAGCACCAGCAGCAGCGGCGGCATAAGTTTTTGCCTGAACGACACCGCCCACCCCGCTGCTCCTGCAGCCCCAGCTCCCCCCCCGCCCCCGCTGCCGCCCCCGCCGGTCCGCTGGGGATGCTCCTCCTCCTCCTCCTCCTCCTCCTCCTCCTCCGCCACCGCCGTCTCTATGCGCGGCTGTTGCTGCCGTGCCTGCCACCGCCGCCATCGCCGCCGCCCCCGCGGCCGCTCCCGCAGCCGCAGCCGCAGCGACGGCCGCGGCAGCTGTCGCCGCCCCACCCCCCCCCCCGCCCCCCCCCCCCCCCCCCCCGCGCCTCCTCCTGAACCGCCACCGCCACCACCACCACCACCACCACCACCGCCCACGCTCTCCTCATCATCCTCTTTCTTTCCGGCACCGAATGCCTCATCATCTTCGTCTTCGTCGAGGTCAAAGAAGGAGTGCTTGCGCAGGTATGCCGGCCCGGCCCCGACCGAGGAGAGGCTGGTGGGGCCGCCGTACTGCGGCGGCGGCGGCGGCGCGTGGAGCATGTGAGGGCGGAGAAAGCTCCTCAACCGCCCCACTGTTTTTATTTTTATTTTTTTTTGTCGTGTTTTGTACATACGACGCACCCACGTGAGCGAACGAACGAACGACACGAGCAACGGCCGCGAGAACCAGAAGGCGCCAAATCGGGGGGGGGGGGGGGG
>JASSKH010000016.1:9171765-9249265 GCA_031763025.1 Macrocystis pyrifera | reverse complement strand
GCACTCTACGGTGGAGGTACCTCTCGTACAAGGGGGGTTTTGCCACATTCCCTTCGAGGAAGTCCGCCGGCTGGTGCTGCATGTTCGCGCGGCAACAGCAGACGAGGCGAGGCCGCACACGTCGGAAGAGGTCCACTTTTGGAGGTACGTGTCGGGGAGGAAGGTGGCAGAGCTCTGTGAACGAGCGGTAAATCTATTCTTTACCAGGGCCTCCGATCGCAATGGGATGGAATCCCTCCTTATCCAGGTGGGAACTGAGGTTAAGCAGTATCTTACTCCGGTACACGTGGACGCCGGTAAACCTCTGAATCCGTACATGGTACGCCGCGGAGAAGTCTCTCACGGCATATTCTACGGCTTGATCAATGCACTGCTCACCCGGTGCAGTCGTTACCCCCTAGCCGTGGCACCCCTGACGGGACGGAGCCGAGGCAGCGTAGCGGGGCTAACCCAGAGTCAGCGGCTGCCCCTGGGGCAGAACGAGACGAGGGGGTTTCCGTCGAGGGAGGAATGGGAGGAAAGAGGTAAACAGCGCACCAGGGAACTACCCAAGGCGTGGAGGAAGAAGGTAGAGGCGCTCCGGGACAGCGCGTGCGCGGCGCTGGCTGCGGTAGACGGGGAATTATCCTCGGAGGGCGAGGAGGAAGAGGGAAAGGACGTGGAGGAGGAAGCTGTCGACAATCGCTCAAACGTCGCGTCCTTTTCCAACGTCCGCGCTTCCACCCCGGGTGCACATGGAACCCCGTTTGTACGCCGCAAAGGTGACAGAAACGACCGCCCGGGCAGTAGTAACCGAGAAACAACGGACCACAGGGAGGAATGGGACGAGCTACCGAGCCCGGATGCCGAAGACAAGGTGATTATCAACGCCTTGCGCCAGCGTAGGGTCTGCTTTTTTCATGCGAGGGGTTCCGACTGCCCCCACAAGAGCGCTGCCGGTGGAGGAAGGTGCCGCTTCTCGCACGACGAGGACATCGTGCCGTACGGATTGTACCCCCGCAAGACCACCTCGACGCAAGCGCTGCAGCTAGAGCCTGGTATGCTGACGGCACTCGAAATGCTGAGCGCGTACACGGCCGAGGAGGGCGGGGCAGCCGCAGGCGCCTCGCGTGTCTTGCGGGCCTGAAGACGCGCCCCAGGAGGTTCTCTCCTGGGGAACAGCAGCCAAAGTGAGCAACAAACGCGGGGTCGGCAGGAAGAGGAGGCGAGACGCAGTACCTACGACGCCGCTTCGACAAAGGGCGGGGGCGGCGCCAACAACGACGAGGGCGTCCCGGCGCAGCAGTACAGCAACTTCGCGTTGAGCGCCCTAGATGTGGACACCCCAAGCAGCGTGGCAGCCGTGGGAGCGGGGGCTAAGCAGGTGTGGGTGCGCGCATTCGTGTGGCACCACACCAGAACCAGTTGCCGCATTCCAGTGGAGGTGCTGGTCGACACGGGGGCAGGGGGTGGAAATTACTCTTCCGCGGCATTCGTACGCTCCGTCGAACGCAGTGGAAGAGGGGGGCAATCGATGATGAACCCGAGGGGACAGGGATGGTTGAGGGCAGCCAACCCCACGGGCAGCGCAGTCCCGCCAATGAAAAAAATTCCGGGTCGTGCGAGCTCCCGCTGGTGTTCAGCCCGGAGGACAGGGTGCGCAAGGTATTGGTGCGGGTGGTGGAGGACCTCCCGTACGGCCTTATCATAGGAGCGGCGTTCCTGAGAAAGAATGGCAGCACTATCAGCTTCGCGGCCGGGGAGGTTTCAAACCGGCACCAGAGTCACCTTGGGTGCCCTTCATCTCGTCAACGGGAGCCTCCTCGTCAAAGGTGGCGGAGCGGAAGGCGGTGAGCTGGCATGCGTCTGTCCAACCGAGCATGGCAGAAGTGGAGCCAGTGGCGACCGGGAACGCGGCAACGTGGGAGCAATTTTGCGCCGTCAAGCCACCCTGTGGAGAGGGAGAGCCGGCGGAAATAACCGAGCCGCGCACACAACTAAGCGAGGGCTCAGCGGCCTGGGAGGACGATGGCACCCTACAATGGGAACTACGTCCAGCCCGACATACGGTGGTACCGGGTTTCGTCAGCGCGCAGGTGGACGCTTATGCCAAGGGAGTCCAGCCCCAAGACAGGCAGCTGGTGGTAGTGGAACCGAAGGTTTCATACGACATGGAGACGGGGGCAGAGTTGGGGATCGCGCGCGGGGCGCAGTGGTGGCACCCCGGAACGCCGCTCCAGTGCAAAGTGGTGAACCGTTCAAAAGTACCCTTAGCGCTGAAGCAGGGCGGGGTCGTTGCTCGGATTTACGCCGTCAACACGAGGGACAAGGAACGGATGCGGATGCTATTAGACCCCGTCGTGCAGGCAGAAGGCACATCGGAGATGAAGGAACAGTCAGTGCTGGTGGCGCCGGAGGAACGCGCAGGTGAGGGGGCGGACGCCGACGGGGTGGACTTGTCGTTGGCCAACATCGCTCAGACGAGTGCCCCAGTGAAGGAAGCCCTGATTCGAGCGTTGGAGAAGTACCGCCATGTGTTCCCGGTGAACCCGAAGATTGTCCCGGCCTGCAATCGAGCTAAGTTGCAGCTTCCGCTGACTGACAACAGCTGCACGCCCCACGCAGCAAAACAGCGACGGTATTCGCCGGAGGAAACGGCCATGATCCAGAGCGAGGTGGCGAAGCAACAGAAAGCGGGGACGATTCGCCGGTCGCAGTCAGCGTGGGCAGCAAACTGCGTCGTTGTGGCAAAAAAGGATGGCACGGCGAGGGTCTGTCAGGATTATCGAGGGCAAAACGCGCTGCTGGAGTCCAATAGGGGAGGGCTGGGGGATATCGCAAGCATCTTCGACAACATGAGGGGCGCCACGTGCTTCACATCCATTGATCTAGCGTCAGGTTTCACCCAGTTGGAAATTGCCGAGGAAGACAAGCACAAGACCGCGTTTCGTGACGCCCATGGGGAGCTGTGGGAATTCAACCGGTGCGGTTTTGGGCTGAAGACCCTTCCTTCCGGCTTCGCGGCCTATGTGGGGGAGGCTCTGGGTCCGCTAAAAGGAAAAGGCGTGCAGAACTGGCTTGACGACATCATCATCCACACCAAACACGTCAAGGGACATGTGGATCTGGTGGAGAAGGTGCTGGCGCGGCTCCAGGTTGTCGGTGAACCTGGCCAAATCGACTTGGTGCGCTCCGCAGCAGGAGTTCGTCGGCATGGTTGTCAGCAGACTGGGCGTACAACCGTCAAAAACGAAGATAGAAGCGGTGGCCAGACTCTCTCGCGCTAACACGGTAGAGGAGGTCAGGTTACTTTTGGGCATAGGCAGCTACCTCAGGAAGTTTGTGCCCGGATACAGCTCGATCGTGGCGCCTATCTCGGACCTACTCAGGGACAAGCGGTTCGCGTCAAAAAAGGCAAGGAGGCTCCGGATGCCGTGGGGGGTGGAGCAGGACAAGGCTCTGAAGGCGCTGATCGAGCTCCTCACATCGCCATTGATTTTGGCGTTGCCCAATTGGGAGGCCACGTTTCAACTGCATACGGACGCCAGCGAGCTGGGTGCGGGAGCGGCGCTTACGCAGGACACCAGGGGAGAGGAACGTGTCGTTGGATACGCGAGCCACCGGTGGTCAAGGACGGATGCCAAACGGTCCGCAACCGAACTAGAGGTGATGGCAGTGTTGTGGGCCATCCAGCCTTTTAGACCGTACTTGTGGGGAAGGAGATTCGTTCTGTTCACCGACTGCTCCGCGCTCACGTGGCTGTTCAAGAGCCAGGCCCTCTCGTCGAAACTCCACCGGTGGACGCTCAGGTTGATGGAGCACGACATCGACCTCCAGTGGCGACCGGGGGCAAACCACCAGCTGCCGGACGCCCTCTTGAGGCTGCCGCCGAACGACGCGCCGCGCACGGACATCGACGACTCCTTCCCAGACGATCCCTCCACGAGGACCACGTACCGGGGCCCCAAGGGACCGGTGCTCGACGGCGTACTGCTCAGCGAACTGGGGGCAGACGAGGTGAACAAGCCAACGGGAAAAAACGCGGCGGTTGCGGCAAGCGAAATTTTTACCCCAGGCGGAGCCGTCGACGCAGACACTGAGAGAGCCGCCACAACGTCCGCAGCCGAGGAGCATCCAGTCGCCGTGGTGCTCTGCTGCGGGGGGGGAGGTGGTCTCATGGCGGCGAAGGAGATGGTCGCAGTCAAGGGTGCCACCGACCACGACTGGAGAGCGCTCGAGTGCGTTAGGGAGAACGGGTTGGACCAAGGAGTTCGACTGGTGAGAGCGGAACCAGGGGGGGAAGATTGCAAAAGGCTCTTGAACGACTTGAGCCCGAGCGTCGTGATGGGAGATGCATCCAGAACGTCAGGCCAGCGGGGGCCCGGTGGAGCAGCAACCTTGGCAACGAATATCGTGAGGGCCTTCATTGATTCGACGGCCAGGCTTCTCCTGCTGGAATGCTACCCGAATCTACTTCGATCGACGGAGTGGGGGCAGGTAGTGCTGCCTGCGTTGAAGGAAGCGGCGTGTACGGTGGAGACAGTCGAAATGGCGGCGGACATCGTGGGGGTTCCGTCGGGGAAGAGGAAGGCGTTCGCTGTCGGCGTGAGGAGCGGGAGGCCCGAAAGGGAAGGTGAGAGGCTAAGAGAGTGGAGGAGGGATATAGAAAAGCGCGACCCAGGGTGCACATCTCTAGGTAGATTCTTGGGGAGGAGGGGAACCTACTTCCTCAAGCGAGGCGTGGAAGAGAGGGGGGTCTTTTCTTTTGATGATCCAATCATTTCCATCACTCGAACGCACACTATGGGAGAGAAACCCCCCGAAGGAACGTACATACCGCACCCTTCGGACGCAAGCGATATCGACTAAGCAGACGAGCTGACTTTTGCGGAATACAAAAAAACTCGCCACCGGACGAGCGGACTACCGAGTGCCCCCAACCGTCAGCAGGGGAGCAGCGGCCGCGATATTGGCGGACTTTTCATTGCCACCTATGGCGAGAGAGGCCTTGTCGGGGTTGTGGGCAAAGGGGCTGTTGATAGACAAAGCCAGGGGGGAGCAGCTTCACGGAACTAAATCGCTGGAAGGCTTGCAGGCGCTCTTCGAGGAGGACATAGCCGAAGTAACGCCGGCGGTCACGAGGTCCAGAGCGGGCGTAGCGGGAGGAAGGTCAACAGAGCAGCATGCGCAGGTGCCAAGGCCGCTTGTTACACAGACGACCCCGACAGCACTGCCGTCGGCATCGCAGATACAGCCCACGGAAAACTTGCCGCCACAGTCCAGAGCACAGCCCCAGCCGAGGCGGCGAGCACCGAGAGCGGAATACTCGGAATACCCGGGACCCCTTCCTTCCATGGTCGACCAGGTAGCGGAAGTGTTGCGTGATAAGCCACGGCTGGTGCAACGGCAACGGGAGGACGCGCGACTTGGCCCCATTTGGGGCCGATTGCGAGGAAGAGGTGACAGGCAGTCACCGGAAGGGACGGCGAACTACGTTCTCGACGACAACGACTTATTGTGGAGCGCGCCCCGGGGAGAGGCACCGAAGTTGGCCATTCCGAGAGCATTAGTGCCAGGGGTGCTGGCACTCGTGCACAGTACCTATGGCCACCCGGGAGTTGCGCGGACCCTGCTGCTGATTAAGGGCAAGTACAGATGGCCGACAGTAGCCCAGGACGTCAGGGAGTACGTACTGTCGTGCGGTTGCAGGAGGAGAAAAAGGGCCCGGAGTCAACGCGTGGCCATGATGCCTGCTCGGTTATTGTGGCCTTGGGAAGTGCTTGAGATGGACCCACAGTAGCCCAGGACGTCAGGGAGTACGTACTGTCGTGCGGTTGCAGGAGGAGAAAAAGGGCCCGGAGTCAACGCGTGGCCATGATGCCTGCTCGGTTATTGTGGCCTTGGGAAGTGCTTGAGATGGACCTCCAGGACATGAAGCAGGTATCCAGTGCAGGAAATAGGTACCTGCTGGTAGTGGTGGATCGGGCCAGCCGGTTCCTGTTTGCGTACCCGCTGGAATCTAAGGATTCGGTGGGAGTGGCGAGGAAACTCCTGGAGCTGTTGCTCACGTTTGGCGTGCCGCTGTCGATTAGGAGCGATGCCGGGGGGGAGTTCACCGCTAAGGTGGTCGCCCACCTGTGCCAGTGGCTCAGGGTGGAGCTGGATCATGGTCCTGCGGACCACCCTCGTAGTCAAGGAGCCGTAGAAAGGATGGGGGGTTGGCTTCAGGAGGTCTTGGCAGAGCTATGCAAATCCTGGCCGGCAAGGTGGGACGAATATGTAAGCGCGGCTTGCTGGATTCAAAGAACTACGCCGGACCCGCGTCTCCCGTCAGGTGGGACGCCCTTCAAGATTATGTTTGGCCGTGATGCGCGCACAAACCTGGATGTTCTTACTCCTGCGCTGGACGGAGAAAATTTCCGCACTGGGCTCGACAATTTCGTGGCGGAGAGACACCAGACGTTCATGGAACTGCGGGCAATGCTGAAGAAGCGTCAGGAGGACAAGAACAAGCGACGCGTACGCCACAATGCGGCCATTAGGCGACACTCTCCAGGCGAAGGGGCGCGAGTGGGAGACCTGATGCTGGTAAAGGAGGCAGACAGCAAGATGGCGCGGGAGGGCACTCACGTCAAACTGGCACATGAACACTGGACGGGGCCGTGGCGGGTGACGGCCATTGCACAGCCGGGTATCAGCTACCAGGCGACAATGAGCGGCCGCCGGACCCGGAGGAGAACGGTTTCGGCTGCCAACATTAAGGAATTTCACGTGCGGCCGGAGCATCTGCGCCATGCCTTCGAGGACGAATTCGCGCATCTGGCATGGGGCGCGGACTTGGGGTTGGCAGACACCTCGACGGTGGCGGTGCCGCTCTATACCCTGACGGACCGGCGAGAGCACGGGGACCGGGTGGGAATGGCAGTACCGAGGCCGGTACCAAAGTGGGGTGGAGTCAGAGTGGCTACCTGAACAGGAAGTGAGGGACAGCTTCACCCCTCTGCAACTCGACGTCTTCCATGCCCTCTGGGAAGTGTACAAGGGAAAGGACTGCCGCCCCCGGCCGCCGGAACCACTACCGAAGGAAGAGCGTGACCAGGGGGTGCGAACGAGAGCGTTGCAGGACTTTCCGACGGGGACGCAGGTCAGGCGGTCGTTTGCTGGAGCTGATGGGGTGAGTCGAGCGGCGGTGGGAAAGGTGTACGACTTTAGGGAGCCGTATTGGCGAGTGAGATACCCTGACGGAGATTGGGAGGAGCTTAACCGCAGCGAAGTGACTCGCGGGATCGAGGAACACCGGAGCGCCGCGGGCCAGAGATGACCCCCGTCAGCAACAAGCGGGGAACGGAAGCGGTGAGCCGATTAGCAGGGGGGAAGAAGAAGCATTCGGCTGCTGGGGGGGCCCGTTTTGCTCCGGCGCATGCTGCGTCGGGCAGGGGGGGTGTTGCAGCGCCGACAGTGCTTCGAGGAGGATACTACGGCGACAGTGCTTCGAGGAGGATAATACGGCGTGAGACAGCTGTTCTGATCAGTGTCGCGCGTCGGGTCTATTCGATAGGCAGAGGGCAAGCTTTGATTAGCATCCTCTGGGCGGATCTTATAGGGGCAGGGAGGATCCCCGGTGTGGGAACGCCTTCGGTCTCGGGTACAGAGCCAGTAATGAGGTTCCGGGACCACCCGGTGTTTACTCGACACCACCAAGAGAAGAAAGAAAGTCAAAGCCAAGTGATCTGTGATACCTGTCCTATCGACCCCCAGCCCCTTGGGCCCTGCCTTGCCCGTCGTGCCCGTCATCGTGTCTGTGGTGCTTCGTTGAGTGTTCACGCTGACTGCTTGCATCTACCGCATCGCATCGATCCACGTTTTGCGTGACCTGATCATCACTGCTTGAAGGCACTTCCTCGAACTCCCAAACAACAGGTGAGCCGGCCTCAGAGATCTAACGAGCGCAGGTCCTTCTTAGGGTCTGAGAGCTGTACCCTGCTGTAACATGGTACCTCCGGGACAAACACAACCCACGTTTTCGCAGGCGGACATGGGCAGAAAACGACAGAGGAGGACAAGAAGCGGTCAGCCCTAAGAAGGTATTTGGACGTGACTGTGGGGGCATACTTAAGGCGCCATAACTTCCAAAAACACCGATAATTTTTGCCGAGACTTGGTGTATGTATTGTTCAAGATTATTCAAAGCGATCAAGGCAATCTCCCAAGGGTGATTTTTTTCAGGGATAGAAAAGACAGGCCTACAACCCAGCACTGAAAATGGGCGAACGATTTTTTATTTTTTCATCAAGAAGGTATTTGGACGTGACCGTGGGGGCAAACTTAAGGCGTCATAACTTCCAAAAACACCGGTAATGTTTGCCGAGACTTGGTGTATGTATTGTTCAAGATTATTCAAAGCGATCAAGGCAATCTCCCAAGGGTGATGTTTTTCAGGGATCGAAAAGACAGGCCTATAACCCAGCACTGAAAATGGGTGAACGATTTTTTATTTTTTCATCAAGAAGGTATTTGGACGTGTTGTGGGGGCATACTTAAGGCGTCATAACTTCCAAAAACACCGGTAATTTTTGCCGAGACTTGGTGTATGTATTGTTCAGGATTATTCAAAGCGATCAAGGCAATCTCCCAAGGGTGATTTTTTTCAGGGATCGAAAAGATAGGCCTATAACCCAGCACTGAAAATGGGCGAACGATTTTTTATTTTTTCATCAAGAAGGTATTTGGACGTGACCGTGGGGGCATACTTAAGGCGCCATAACTTCCAAAAACACCGGTAATTTTTGCCGAGACTTGGTGTATGTATTGTTCAAGATTATTCAAAGCGATCAAGGCAATCTCCGAAGGGTGATGTTTTTCAGGGATCGAAAAGACAGGCCTATAACCCAGCACTGAAAATGGGCGAACGATTTTTTTTTTTCACCAAGAAGGTATTTGGACGTGACTGTGGGGGGATATTTAAGGCGCCATAACTTCCAAAAACACCGATAATTTTTGCCGAGACTTGGTGTATGTATTGTTCAAGATTATTCAAAGCGATCAAGGCAATCTCCGAAGGGTAATGTTTTTCAGGGATCCAAAAGACAGGCCTATAACCCAGCACTGAAAATGGGCGAACGATTTTTTATTTTTTCATCAAAAAGGTATTTGGACGTGACCGTGGGGGCATACTTAAGGCGCCATAACTTCCAAAAACACCGGTAATGTTTGCCGAGACTTGGTGTATGTATTGTTCAAGATTATTCAAAGCGATCCAGGCAATCTCCCAAGGGTGATATTTTTCAGGGATCGAAAAGACAGGCCTATAACCCAGCACTGAAAATGGGCGAACGATTACTATTTTTTCATCAAGAAGGTATTTGGACGTGACTGTGGGGGCATACTTACAGCGCCATAACTTCCAAAAACACCGGTAATTTTTGCCGAGACTTGGTGTATGTATTGTTCAGGATTATTCAAAGCGATCAAGGCAATCTCCCAAGGGTGATGTTTTTCAGGGATCGAAAAGACACGCCTATAACCCTAACCCTAACCCCTAACCCTAACCCTAACGCGTCGTGAATGTGGGGGCACACTGCATAGACTTTATATCTCCCTCCCTAAAGCCTCGATAATTTCTACGGAAACTTTGTGTACTTCGAAGTATGCGTTGTTCAAGTTATGAAAAACGGATACAGGCAGTCTTCCAGGCCTGGATTTTTTAGGATGCTTCGAAAAAATCAGGATTATGAACCCAAAACGCCGAATTCTGTACTGAAACTTGGTGTATGCTTGTTTTTCAAGCTATAGGGAAGGGATGCAGGCTATCGTCCAAGCGTATAACATTTTTGGGACTTCAATCAATCAGGATTACAATCCCCAAGGATTCTTTTTCGAAAATGGTGAAAAATCGTGTTGGATTGGTTTTCCATGGCAAAAGGACGTAGTTAATGTGGGGGCATACTGTAGGCGATTTATGTCCTTCAAACCCCAAAAATTACTACTGAAACTTGGTGTATGAGCTGTTTCAAGGTAATAAAGAAGATATGCGGGCAATCTTCCGAACGTGAATATTTTGGGGGCTTCGAAAGTCAGGATTACAACGCACCGTATCATTACATTACGCGCAATAGGCTGCCAACCCAAACACAGTAACCCTATACTGCCGCCAACATATATTGACGCAATATAACCCTGAAACGTTTCGCTGGGCAATCGACGGACGATATCGTAACGTACTACAATGTTCTCCTTCGGGATGTGGGTAGCGTGAAATTCCGGGGCCGTCGCAAGGCGAAAAGGGAGTCACAGGAAACTGTTCTTGGCGGAAATGGGAGCCACGGATTATCGTGTTGCTCGAAGGAAAGAGAAATAACTATTAATACTAATAGTAGTCGGCAGGAACTACGTACTACTCTTTCTGTGGTGGATACTACACTACTATACATCCACGCGGTAGCATGGGTTGACTACTACATATACCGTCACTTTACACCACTACCACTACTACTACGCAGATGTGGTTCAGGTAGAAGCAGCATACACTCTACAAAATTCAGCCTGCGGCACACTAGTACTACAATAGTAGTACTACTACTACGGCTACTAACTATACTACCACTAAGCACTACTACTGCTGACCAAACGTTCGCACAATATACAGACAACCTCAGAGACGTCAAATAACCACGGGGTACCATGGATTGGGGTGTGACTGCTATATGTAATAGTGTTACTAGTATATATACACCACCACCAGTAATACGTAGATGCAGTACATTGAAGCACCATGATGAATGAATATCACACCACAATACCCACTATTATTGTTTTTCCTGTAACACTAAAATATTTATATGATGTTGCAACATGTTGAAACCTTTTCATTTCACAAATATTTATAGATTGATTGTCAAGTTGAGTGTTGTTGATTTGGTTCTAAGTGTGAATAATTCTTGAGGAGATGAGCTGCTGCTGTTCTTGCTACTGCTGTTTTTGTTACTTCTGTTAAACAGTTGTTTTAGTATAGTATGGTTCTAAGTGTGAATAATGCTGCTGTTCTTGCTGCTGCTGCTTTTGCTAGTAATGTCTAGATATTATTTTATATGGATTTTAGTGTAGATTCGAAGGTAGTGTATACGAGATATGTATGTATGTGTCAAGATATGTCGAAGATCTATGTCAGGTCGTACTTTTTTTTTTTTTTTTTTTTTTTTTCATCGTCACTTTTACTTTCCAGCCCACTCGTAGGAGGTTTTACCCTCGACGATCTTCTGGACAAGCCGTGGTCACAGGTGTCGTCCCTCTCTCCCCCCCGGTACGTGCCTTTAGTTTTTATCGCGCATAGGGTTCAGCATTCCCACTGCTCGTCGATTTTCATCGAATGTACAGCTAACTCACGCTCTCGCGCTTTCTGCTAATCAATTTTATGCAAGAAAAAGTCCCTACGAGCATGCACTCGGTGAGACTCGAACTCACGAAACTGATTTTGATAGGCTCGCGGACCACCTACCAAGACACCGGGGACGCCGATCGTACTGGCGGATTTTATTTGAATAATTTTAGCAAGAAGTTATATATAGTTCAGAGGTTTACCTGCTTTTGCAGCAAGAAAATGTTTTGGTTCAGACCTATGTGTGTATCTACAAGTATTTTGCTTTCGGCACTGAGCGAAATGGGTATGTATGTACAAGGATGCTCACATTTAATTCTCGTGTTATTACTGAGGCAAGGGTCGTGTTATTATTGTTGTTTACGAGGTACCTGGTGCGTCGTGATAGATATGCAAAAGGGTTCTGTATGATGTCAGGTCATTGTGAAAATGTACGTATTGGTACAGCAGTACAGCTGCATCATGGTTATAGGGCACCCGTATGTATGTATGGGGTATAGATGTTTCTTATGTTTTTCATTTTGTTACTTGTGGTGTTTTGTTGATTATCAAGGCGTGGTCCTACCAGTATTTTGTGTACAAATAAACCAGTATATTTATCACACGGGATGATAGGTGTCGGGATAAGGTTTTGAGGGGTGTTGTTGCTGATGCATAGGTATGAGTTGGTATTGAATTTGTAGGAGTTATTACATCTCACATAATTGACATTTCTATACAGCAGTAAGTAGTAGTATTTTGGTACGGGATGATTTACACGGGATGATTATGGTTCGGCTTGAAATTCAACCTGGTCCAAGTACGATATGATTTCCAAAGATTTCGTTCATGAGGAGAGGTCCAATACCTCCTCGGTACTATGTTCTTATGGTATGTCATACTTCCTGTACGTGTTGTATGTAGGTCCTCCGATGTCCGTCCTCAGCTCGGTGTTCGTGTTGTTAGTTGATGGCCGGTAGTCCCGATGTGGCATGCGTATGGTGAATATCGCAAGTGTGCAATGATGACTTCTCCTGCTCTTGATATATACCAGTACGAGACTTTCTTGTAGAAGAGATGATGTTCATGCACACACCTGAGATACGATGCAGACGGGCCACAGTAGATAGATGGTCGTTTCTGTTTAGCAGCAGCGGTCGAGCATATCAAGCGTATAGTATCAGTGCGCATACTGATTATTTAAAATTGTCCTGTTGACCCGGGCAGCATCCAGGGGAGCCGCTGGCCTATATCGTTGACAAGGAATCACATATAGAATACGCGCGCTCGGTTTATCACAATACTTGTAGTAAAATTAGGTAAAAATGGAATATAGACGAGGCGTATTACGCAGCTTGCAAAGTTGAGTATCAACTATTTAATCAGTCGAACTCACAGCTGACGTATTTCAAAATTTATAAATTACTAAAAACTTCCATACAACGGCGACGTAGCATGCAAGCAAGCGGTGCCATGAGTTGGGGCATGACTACTATATATACTGCTGTTGCCGTTAATGTACACCACTACAACTACTACTACGCAGATAGATGTACTGTGCTGTAGTAAGGATAGAAGCAGCGTGCACGCCACAAACTACCTGATACTATACTACTACGACTATACTGATGATTTTGTAAAATGTGCAGGCTACGTATTATATACGGTTGAGGGCATCTATCTACTGCTGCTTCTATTGGCCAGGTAGAAGCAGTATGTAGAGGTAGACTAACCGAGGGAGCCAGTTTCGTGTTCACGTACGTGCTCGGTGTGAGGCGTATGGTGTACGTCCAAGGGCTCAGGTAAAACATGTATGACGCTGGACAGCTCGACAGACGTGTATCGTAGCTGCTGCTGTATCTGCTGCCGTATCTGCTGCTGTATCTGTGGGGAGGACCCCCAGGTTCGACTCGACATCTGTGGCACTTCCCTTTCTTAGAGGGTGTAGCGTGTAGGACACGCCAGGTTTTGGTATAGGATCGGTACGGACGATGTCACGAACAACCATCAACGATGATGGAAGAGGAAGAGAGAGTGTGTGCGAGGCACGGGCCTTGCATTCCAATCCGCAGTGACTACTTGTTGTCACGGGACAATGTCACTGCTGACGACATCTCTGCTGACGACAACAAATAGTCATGGAATATGGATGACCACAGTCGTACAATAAGATATACGGATATCCACGACCTCGGCGAATGGTGGGACCTCCGCGGGACAATACCCATGCGACGGTCTGGTCGAGAACCTGGAACCCACATCGCCCCCCAATGTTTGAACGCGTAATACTGGAGAACCCAGTACCGCTTTTGAACATTTATGAAGAGTGACAGGTTTGTGGCTTTCTACCATTCAAGGCATTGTACAGCAGTAGTTGATGTATAAGCTTTGCACTTTTTCATCTAGTCATGTCACCCCTTGCGTAGTAAAAACCACGGGCTTGTATGATCATGATTTGACTTGCTAGTGTGTCAGTCATATACTACGAAATATCAACTACTAGTGGGATATGTTTATGTCCTTCGCATGCGCGCTTGCAATGTTCAGGATTAACATACACAACGAAAATTAAACATTTTATAACGCACGATGGCATACGAAACCACGTGTAACGAACGATGGGATACAAATTCATGTATCAGGCATACAATGATATACGAAACCACGTATGACGAGTGAGTTATGGTATACAAAACCATGAATAATACAATGGTATACGAAACCATGTATAACAAGTGATGGTATACAAAACCATGTACACTATGATGTACGGAGTCATGTATACTTACGATGGTACACGAAACCATGTATACTATGGTGTACGGAACCACGTATACTTACGATGGTATGCAAAACCATGTGCACTACGGTGTACGGAACCATGTACACTTACGATGGTATAAAAAACCATGTATACTATGGTGTACGGAACCATGTGTATTAATGATGGTATACAAAACCATGTACACTATGATGTACGGAGTCATGTATACTTACGATGGTACACGAAACCATGTATACTATGGTGTACGGAACCACGTATACTTACGATGGTATGCAAAACCATGTGCACTACGGTGTACGGAACCATGTACACTTACGATGGTATAAAAAACCATGTATACTATGGTGTACGGAACCATGTATATTAATGATGGTATACAAAACAATGTATACTATGGTGTACGGAACCATGTGTACCTAAAATGGTACTCAAAACTGTGTATACTATGGTGTACGGAACCATGTATACGTAATGATATACAAAACCATTCATGATACGGTATACGAAACCATTCATACCATGGTATACTGACCCATGTATGTGTGTTATGGTATACGGAACCATGTGTACGTAGTGATGATATACGAACTCAATCATTCTATTTTCTGGACGTATGTTGTATGGTGTACGAAACCATGAAAACATAATGATGGTATATACGGAACCATCTATACAATGGTATACGAAACCTTGTACTTTGAATGATTGATGGTATACTTAACCATTGTATATAATCTTGCATCACTAACAATGGTATACAAAACCATTCATACCCAACGATGGTATGGTGCCTTTTTAATGGTATACGAAACCATTCATATCGAACAATGATACGTGCCTTTGACGACATTCCAGCTTTTCTCGACGTTTCACAGTGTGTATATGGAACGATTGCTTGCAAGCTTTGGTACACACAAACTGAAGAGAATTAAATGTACTGAATGACAATTTTGTCAGAGGGCTTTGCATGCAGGGTGCGCAACAAACGATACGAACGTTTAGGTTGATCAACCAATTTTTTT
The DNA here is from genome assembly GCA_031763025.1 of Macrocystis pyrifera. Taxonomy (NCBI): domain Eukaryota; class Phaeophyceae; order Laminariales; family Laminariaceae; genus Macrocystis; species Macrocystis pyrifera. Next base: position 9,234,126 of record JASSKH010000016.1, on the reverse strand, counting down.
AAACGATTAAAAAAAATAAACAATAAAATCTGCATGTCTTGACAACGGTGTGGTTGTGACAATAACGGTGCAGTATAACGGACTGCAGGTGCATGGTGAACGATACGACGACAACATGTCTCCTCAGTCAGACAAGGCATCATCGACTTTTTGAGCAAGTACATGTTTGCGATTCAGTGAAAACACTGGAATCGACTTATAACGAGTTGATAGTACGAACTATCTATACGGTTGACGATCTGTACAAGAGACATTCGGACAGTCATTGACGATTGACTGCAGACAGAGCACTCACGAAAATGCAGTAAAACAAGCGGGGACTCATAATGTGCCCGAGGATATATGACTTTGGATTGTGCAACTCACGCGCACGGTTGCCTCTCCTCGGTCAAATCCAACGGAACGATTCCGACACTAGAGAATACATTATCCATGTATCCAGGAATCCCCTAGTGTCTCGCACAAAGAGACTGATGGAAAGAACACCGTGTCTCTTCCACCTAAAACGATTAAGAAGACGTTCATTACTTGATTGAATAACCACACACACGTGCATACTTTAAAGTATATGAGCACTGTGCGCGGCTATTGTAGTCAAATAACCCAATAATAACGTACAAGTGTATACTCTTGGTATATGCACACCCCTGCATGACTACTAGCTGAACGCTTTATTCCCACTTGTACGTCTCAAACTCTATAGCAAATTACCACGATTAAAATGCTATCATTTCGCGTGGGGCACATTCACACGAAGTAACAAAACACAATCCACACTGGTATCTCAACGATATACCGGGACACTGGCTGTTGGGGTTCAGCATTTAGGTGTCTGGCCATGACTTGGTTCGTGGGCACTACTCCACAAACGATATCTCCCAAGCATCCACAAGACAACTGCACGTGAGGTTGCGAATCACGTGTTAAACGACCCACTAAGGAACAAACGATATCTGGCCAGATATTTATATGGTAGTGGGGTGTGGTGCGACGGTGCTGACTACAAGTACTCCCAGGGTTATAGCGACGTCGACAACGAACGATACTGGGGCTTGTGTCAGGGTTACGAGACGACGACGTCTCGCTTACGTTTGGGACGATCAAATGCATGCGGATCTTCAGCTAGGATCCTCGTACGATACGCTCTGATCATCTTGTGGCACGATGTTGCCACGTCTCCAAATACCAAAACTAGACGGTTTATCTTTCACGAGAAAGTGGTATTGGAAATTAGTCGGCGAGGCTTTACCAAGGCCACGCTTATGACTTTCAATAGCTTCAATAGCATACGGGCCGATGTGCACGGTGAGCACAGAGCCGTCTAAGTCAGGTAGCGGCAACGTTGTTCTCACAAGGAACTCGTCCAGTGCTGTAAAATCCGGTACTGAGTTAGACGCGTCATTATGGTATGCCTTCATACGACCAAAATGAACTGATGTTTCCGCAAGTTCGCCATCTCTCGCAACACGATAAATTACGGGTGATAGTTGGGAACGAACAGTAAATGGACCACGCCAGGGACTAATAAGTTTGGGGTTCGGTCCATCAGCAACGGTATAGGGGCGGTGTACGAACACCTGATCTCCCTGCTGATATTGCGGAAAGGACAATTTCTCGTTAGTTTCTGTCTGCTTGTCGGTACGTTCCTGTAAATTGCGACGAGCAATTTCGTAAGCGAGTTGCAGGTTTTCAATGGTACGACGGGAGTATTCCAATCGTGTTCCAGAACCAGACGTACACGGGACGACGAGAATAATGTCAACGGTTAACGAAGCTCTACGGCCGAACATTAAAAAATGTGGGGTGTCTTCGAGCGTTTTGTTATAGGCTGTGTTGTGCGCGAGCTGAATAAACGGTAGTAATTCTGCCCAATTGTCGTATTTAACGTTTACGTACATCGCCAACATGTTGTGCAAGGTAATACGCACACGCTCTAAGACGGGGTTGCTTTGTGGGCCGTACGCTGACGTGCGCGTCTTTTTGAGCCCATACCTGTATACGGCTTGCAACTCCTTGACAAGTTCATTCTCAAACTCGCTACCTTGGTCCGAATGCAAAGTTTCCGGAGCAGAGACAACGGAGAACACGTGTTCTCGAAGAACTCGGGCGATTGTGGCGGTTGATTAGTCACTAATCGCGACCATCACGAGAAAATGAGTCGTGTGGTCAATCACGGACATGATGTACTTCGAGTAATTCGACGGCGATTTTACTCGACCAGGCCAGGGTGTACACATGAAACGGACGGAAAAAAGACGATGCTCAACATGTACGTCAGAGGACAGTAATACGTCTTGCAATGTTGGTTCGAAAAATAGCATCGAATTGCGTGGTTTCATCTTTGTACATAGACAGCCACTGAACCACGGTCTCGGGTTTAATGAGCGTAGCTTTCGAAGCTAGATGACCACCGAACGCTGGTAGATCACGGTACGGGTCATTCCCGGAGAGTGGTGGGTGCACGATTTGGTCACCGAACGAACTGCTCTCTTGCAGATATATACGCATATAACGATTGGAATAGTGCGGTTTCGTTCAAACGGTTTGTGGCTCATCGAGTACTAGATTTAATCGTTGGAAACGGGAACGGTAACAACTGTTTTCACCTATTCGATGTACGGATCGAACTCAACACATTGTTCTTCCAGAAAGATTCTGGGTTCATCAACGAAAACACGGAAACAGCGACAACGCTGAATGCGTAACAGCGACAACGCTGTATTAGAAACCACGGAAACAGCGACAACACTGTGTGCGGAACAGCGACAACGCTGTATGATGAACAGCGACAACGCTGTTGGAGGAACAGCAACGATGCTGTAAAATTAAAAGCGACAACGCAGTATGCGGAACAGCGACAACGCTGTTTGAGGAACAGCAACGATGCTGTAAGATTAACAGCGACAACGCTGTATGCGGAACAGCGACAACGCTGTTTGAGGAACAGCAACAATGCTGTAATAAAAGAGGAACAGCGATAACGCTGTATGAGCAACAGCGACAACGCTGTTTGAGGAACAGCAACGATGCTGTAGGAAGAACAGCGACAACACTGCTTGAGAAGCAGCGACGACGCTGTATCAGCGAATATTTCGTTCTACGAGGATTGAGAGGAGCCCTGAATGGTGCGTGGCTAGCCAAACGGTAGAGTCTTTCCCTCAGACGCTGCGGGAATATAACTTACGGCTACCGCTCCAAGCAAACGTTAATTCTCCACTACGTCAAACGCTCGGTATTATGTACAGGGAAACAAAAAAAACAATATTCCCTTTTATATGCTGAACGGTAAAGTTGGAAGTCTGAAGAACGATATTCCAACGATTTAGCATACTAAAAATATGCATGTCTAATTGTGATATGGATGGGTCAGGAGGTTTAAGATCAACAATCATCGCAACGTCCTTCTCAATAGAGTACGCTCGCCATTAATAATAAGCGAGTGCGACAACGGTTTCATATCACTACATGTATGTACGATGCCTGACTCTAGTAATAATAAGGATCTTGAACACGGAAGCCACCATCAGTAAACGCTTGATGTGGGCAAACGCGTATTTTGCGCGTTGTCCAGGCTTTGTAATATGTGTCCGGGCAGCAACATCCTTATGTACCGGCGAGTTCAGCGAGCGGTGCGGTTACTTCGGCGAACTTTGACAACGAACCGCCGTAAGAAATTTACCACACATAAAACGAAACGACAATATTTGGTGCAAATGGGGTTTGACAGCTTTTCGAGGGCTTGCCACGATTCCCCCAACTGGTATACTCATCGAGCAGAATTTACGTGGCCTAAATATACGACCGATTTAGGACCATCCGCTAATTTCGACGGCTACTAGATGTTTGCCGAGCTACGAACACGGTTGTCAAAGATTGAAACTTTCGAGTTGTGGACAAACACGGGAGTTGCCCACGACAATTAACACCTCGACAATACGTATGGCTCAACGATATTTGTGCCATTTTGTGAAGACTCACAGATCATTCAGTACTACGAACACCACACGGTGTAAATGTGTAGGAGAGTGCTTGCCACAAAAATGTGGTAGAATAGCTGTGATCGGGGGGAACGACAACGTGCCAGTAAGCGCTCTGTACAACAGTCGCGCTGATGGAACTGGGCACCGCCGACCATGGCAATGCTGCACTCGAGAAAACGGGGGAAAGGGAACACTGTTCCGGCCGTGACACACTTGCCAAACTCCGCTCGAGACAACGAAAAGAAAACGAGATAATAGTTGCGCAGATATCTTAAGTTAGTTGCTGACTATTGATCATCAAGAACGTGGAGTCAACAAGTACTTTAGACAACGGTGCTACGATTTCAGCACACACAGCTGCAATTATGCCGGTCGGTGTTACGGATGACTCTGCTGCTATGACAGTCTGCACGTGCAGTTGAGCTGGAGACGCTACCGAAACACTTGACGACGAATTTGACAATCTCTGCACCTATACACGTATGTACAGGGTAAGATACTCGGAAGATGGATTAGCTATTGATATAGCAACCAAACCATCTATAATTATTACTAGCCATGTGAAAACGGTGCGAGTTACGATAGCTCGCTCTTCGCAGAACATCTGATTTTCTGAGAGCACTCACAGTTAAATGACCACATCATGATACCTGTAACGGTTTTACATATATATGTAACGTGCCAACGATGGCTGCGCCACAAATCATCATAATTTCGCAAACTTTCGGCATGTTGTACATACTTCAGCACGTGTTTCCATGCGCTGCTGAAAGTGAGACGACTGGTGCTGTACGGCGAGGAATATCGCCTAATGTAACGGATAGTGACATAATATGCCACGACTTCAAGCGTCCAACGATTTACGGCACGCAACGAAGTGCACATTGGTGGGCCACGGAGCCTTTATGTCATGCATCCAACGTGTACCGCACAAGCTACCTACTTGTACGTACGAGTACTGTTGTACAGGTAAATATGACTGTGAGTCAGTCTGATAGACTACCTCCTATATTCGGCCAACGACGAGTTTTATACTGCTGTATTAACTCACTGTCGAACTAGTGGTAGTGGTCCCTCAATCCATACAGCAAACAGGATATTTTCGGACTTGAGGATGAAAGATTACTTCAGGATGAAATGCGAAAAAAATGGAAATTTCTAAAAAAATACTAAGGAAGCCAACTTTTTTTTTTTTCGTTTCTGGGGTGGGTAGATATCACCACAAGGCACCACCTCACGGTTTTTTGGGGTCCTAGGACCCAGCGTCGCCGCTCACTGTCGCAAACGGGTTTTCACCTATTCCCGCCGTTTTCGGTGCGGGTAAGAATTCGATTTTTCGTTTTTTGCGGTGGTGAGAGGCGATGCGAGATCGTATGACACCAAAAATTCGCGAGGTGGTGCTTCGTGGTGACTTCTACCCACCCTAGAAAAGGGAAGACGAAAAAATGTTTCCTTGGTATCTTTTCATCGATTTCTATATTTTTACGTTTCATCCTGAAGTAATCTTTCATCCTTAAGTCCGAAAATATCCTGTTAGCAGTAGTGTAAGTACTACGTAGTACTCTGTAGTGACAATACGATTGCCAAAATGCGGTGAGATTGCGACATACATTATCGTTCTGCGGTACTGCTTTTTAGACTGTATGAGGGTTTCTTTGCTCTTTCTGTCGACCAAATCGAACAGGACGGAAATCCGCGAACATATTTATGCGATAAGCAATTGAATGGCGCAATTATTTTCCAAAGAACCAAAGAAAATCGTAAAAATACGAGACGAAACGGAAAAAATAAAAACATAAACCGACCACCAGGCAGACTGACTGTACGAGTACCACGCGTACACGAGTACGTACGAGTACCTGAACGAGAGTCAAGTAATAGCGATGGTGCGGAGTACGGAATGCGCCTATCACATCATGCTGTTGCATGGGGACCGAGTCGAGCTGAATGGTACACACGACTACCATTTATCAAGCAAGACGGCTGCCTGATATTTCGTACTGACCTTGTACGTTCGGTCGCGCATACGCGACAAGCTCCTCTTCGCGGCATTCCGTTTTTATTTTTATTTAGTCGTTTATGTGTGCAACAACCACGAACTCTCCAACTAGCAGAGTAAGAGTTGTTTGCTCAACTTTGGCCAGACAGGTCAACGTACGAAATATGACCTCTGCATGGGATAGAAAAGGGTACAAACAGCTAGACACCCCACGCAGATCTGCCAAAGAAGTGGCGATTACCCGTGCTGCCCCCCCCGTACGAAGGGGAGAGAGCACGTCGGCAGTTGTACTCACGGTGACGAATACAACCACTGCGCTGCTGCGGCCCAGCGACAGCACGCGAAACAATGATACGTAACGATTGTACCGACTCTACCTGTGCTTCAAAGTCTTGTGTGTTGTGTTCCCTTGTATGATGCATACAATGAGTGGAAAATTACGAAATTACCACAACAGAACAAGAAGGAACAGAAGAGATTTTATCAGTCCAACGAACCAATGGTATGTACCTGCCTAACGAGGGCAGAGCGCGGTTATTGGTGGATGAAACTAGGACGGTGTTTCGTCGGTGGTTATACGAAGAACCAGCGCTTATGCTACGTAGCGTTAGCGCTCCAGGTGGGTTCACGGAAGACTCTGCAGACAAACACCTACCTGAAATCGACAAAACGAAAATATCTACTCGAAGGTAGACATAACGAACGTGCCTGTTTCACTGATACGTACAGCGGAAGAAACAAACGACGGTAGGTACGATAGATCTACTCGCCACCGAAGGCTTTCCAACGCGGCTTGAGCATATCGTATACCAGAAGACGGGTAGAACCACGGCCCATAGCGATTGGAGAGCGTTCTTCGCTTGTCAACGATGAGCGTGGCGAAGGGCGCCTTCCATAGATCGCAACGATGAAAGGGGTAGTTTACTCAGTCTACGAAACACTGACTCGTGTCCTCTTTGATTTTTTCTTTCGTGTTTTTCTTCGTACGATGTGAAGAAAAATACCGAACCTCTTGTGTGTTTTCACGAGAAAACAAGAACTGCCACAGGCGCGGTCCTGCCGTCGACGCCAAATGTGGGGAGGACCCCCAGGTTCGACTCGACATCTGTGGCACTTCCCTTTCTTAGAGGGTGTAGCGTGTAGGACACGCCAGGTTTTGGTATAAGATCGGTACGGACGATCTCACGAACAACCACCAACGATGATGGAAGAGGAAGAGAGAGTGTGTGCGAGGCACGGGCCTTGCATTCCAATCCGCAGTGACTACTTGTCACGGGACAATGTCACTGCTGACGACATCTCTGCTGACGACAACAAATAGTCATGGAATATGGATGACAACAGTCGTACAATAAGATATACGGATATCCACGACCTCGGCGAATGGTGGGACCTCCGCGGGACAATACCCATGCGACGGTCTGGTCGAGAACCTGGAACCCACATATCTGCTGCTTTGTATCTGCTGTTTTATCTCTGCTGCTGCTGAATGAGGTAAATAATAAAAACGGGCGATTTCAAAATTATTGAGATTTTCAACCCAGAGCAAACACTAATTCCGCGAACAGCAGTATTGTTGTATTTTGTGGCGTGTATCCTGGTATTTTTTTTTATTTTTATAAATTTTGAAATGCGTCAGCTGTGAGTTCGACTGATTAAATTGCTATGGCATGTGCTGAACCATTTTTTGCAACAACTATTTATTTTCCGGATTCGGGGAGATGTCAGCTGTGAGTTCGACTGATTAAATTGCTATGGCATGTGCTGAACCATTTTTTGCAACAATTATTTATTTTCCGGATTCGGGGAGAACAAATTGAGACCCTTTTTTTTTTTTTTTTTTTTCGTTCGACTGATTATTCAAATATATCGGTTGAACTCACAGCTGACGTGCTTTCTTAGTTTCTTATAAATATATATATATATAAAATCTTCGAGGAACCTTTCGGTAATTATTTATTTTTCGATTCGGAAATGCTATCTGACCAAAACAAATTAAATAAATTGACCCCAATTTCAATTTAATTATTTCGTACTGGAAATAGAGAGAATTATTTATTTTCCGTCTTCGGGTACACGAAAACGAAATCAGCTGAAGAAATTCTCGTGCTCGTGCGGGATTGATTATTGTTGACTGCTCGCCACGACCGGGTAGGTTTCCCAGCTATAGCACCGATAAAGTAACACGAGACCACGACCACTCGGTTGCTCGACCTGGTGAACACTGCACACACATACTATACGAACACGGCTGTTGTACTGCTGCTGCTGTTGTAGTGCGCACCGTGGCTGGGCGTTGCTTTTGAAATACGACAGAAGTTCGTACTAATCGTCGTCCTGCCCCTGCGCAGCATCCATTTCGTGTTTTGGTCAGATAGCATTTCCGAATCGAAAAATAAATAATTACCGAAAGGTTCCTCGAAGATTTTATATATTTTGGTATTTTTTCGTGTTTCGTGTTTTTCTTTTTGCCCGGATTTCATGCTTTTGCGTACTGGAAATAGAGATAATTATTATTTATACGTGCCAGTGTAGAAATATGCTATGTTGTTCTCTCGCTGCTTTTCCCAAGAATACAGCGGTCTACAATATCAAGGCCAGCGCACTACGTGTTGTCTGTGTGGGCATCTTGAGAGAAGACGGAGTTCTTTGGCATGTTTCTGCTGGCACAAGCGAGAGCGCGCGAGCCGAATTGTGTGCAGGATATTGTGAGTAGCTTCTGCAATCCTCCTTCTCGGCCTACGAACAGCAGAAAAAAAAAGTTGGTTGCAACACGAGAAACTGAAAATTCAAGCGCTTGGAACCACATTTCAAACTTCAGCGACGAGATCCACCCCGAAGGAGGACACGGAAAGTGCTGTCGCTTTGGCACACTCACGGGGGTATACCAATGAGGTCATATCTGCCCTACCAATTTTTAGCTTGATGGGAACGTTGGGAGCTTGGGCAGAAAAACGAAATGTCCTGCAACAAAAGAACGGGGGCAGACGTGGTTCCAATGTCTTTGTTGCCAAGAGATTTGGCATTCTCAGCTTTTATTGCGGACAGCTGTACAACACAGTTAGTCAGCTGAACGCTTTTTGGAGTTTTCCTGTCCAACCTCAACCAGACTCGCTTTCTCTCGTACTCTCATACACATGGAATCTCCTATAACCAAGCGTGCCTTCCATATGTCAAGACTCAATCCCGCTCCACAAACCCCAGATTTCCTACGAGTACAGTACTTTCAATCTTACACGTTTTCGGGACCGTTTTCGTTTTTTTTCCGACCAATATACCCGAGCCAAGGTTTTTCTCTTCTGTATCCTCTTTTGCAGTGGCACAGAACATGCGTTAATTCAGGGGAAACAGAGCCCCCCTCCCCCCCTTATTCCCTTTGGCAAGCACGCTGCCGTAGCAGCGGTATGTCACTGAAAATGTCGCCATCGCCTTTTCAGACCGCTGCGGTCGCTTGCTGACCCGGCATAATTGCCCTCCTCGTTGCGTTTACGAATCCGCTGCCGCAAAGTTCTGGCGCTGAAAAACTATGGCTCTCGAGTAGAACGTCAAAACATTCCACACCTCGAACGGATCACCGGCCAGATCACCGATCCCCAACTCGTGATCTAGATATGTCAGGGCGGATAAACTCGTGAGATCTGTATGATGTAGCTCATTTTTCGGAGTGGGAGCCGTATACTCTGCATGATGTACTGTAAGCACATGTTTTGTGTGTGGGATATGTGCTGTATAGATCCCGCACAACGACTCATGACGGCAGGTTAGGATCTACGATCTACTGCTGTAGGTGGTGATCTGTCCGGTATGTAGAATATTATTGGCTTGTTCTCGATTTATTGTGATACTGATCTGTGTTTCATCTTGGTGTTTTTTTTATGATTTTTGTTGCACCTTTCTGGAGATTATGTATATGTTCGTTCCTACTTCCTAGGTCGACAGGAATTACGGCCCACACACACACAAAATGCGCTATCCGTGGCCGCCACAAAAGGGATAACTTGATGAACGACTGTTGCTTTGCCGTGGCTGCCTGTATGGAGATCTCAACGGACGGTGTGTGATCAGACACGATACAGCAGCAGCCACCAACAGACAAAAATCTTAAAAGTTGTGGGTTCCCATGGGTGGAGCGAATGGTCTGGTGTAAAGAAAACACACGCTGATGAATGATGTGAGTGCTCCTTCTCGCCACACATCAAGCGTCAGTCGTCATTTTATTCGTTGGGCGCACGTCAGTCGGATTTTTTTATCGACAATAATTAAGTTATAATACGGTATTTCTAGAAGTTCCCCGCGGTTTTGTGGTCGGGGTGGATTCGCGAATGTGGCTGATGGCTCGATTTAGGTGGCTGGCTGTGTGGCAGACCGGCCGCGGCGTTCTCACCCTTGCTCGACGGGTGCAACGCACAGACCGGGTAATTGAAATATGATCTTTATACATCATATTTGTATTGTATCGCGCGGATGGAACACGAAAATATTAAAAAGAACAGCAGCGTGGTAGGACTTGAAGTACACTCGTTGGACGCACGTGAGTCGGATTTCTTTATCAACAATTTTCAATGTGGTATTTCTATATGTTCCCCGCGGTTTTGTGGTCGGGGTGGACTCGTGTGAATCTGGCTGATGGCTCGATTTAGGTGGCTGGTTGTGGCGGACCAGCCGCGGTGTTCTCATCCTTGCCCGACGGGTGCAACATACACCGAGGTGTGGTCTGGAGGGCTCAGGTTCGAGTGGGACCAGATAGGCGTGGGGTTAGAATGCCTACCGATACACAAAGACTTGAGGAATAATAAGTGTGGACAGGAGTTTCCTCCGCTCTCCGGGGCGCAAAAAAACAACAAAAAAATGTCAACCGAGAAAGGGTATGCCACGTTTTGGTCATTATAATTGTACTGTCGTAGTTTGTTGTTTCACAATCCACGAATATTCCTTGGATCTTTCCGAGACACTCACCATTGGAGAGCTCCGAGACGTGTATGGGGTATAATTGGGCAACAATCGGAGGGGAGTAAACAGGAACCGAAAAAATACTTTGAATACTTGAGCAGTTCGTCATATTTCGCGACAACACGTAGCAGATATATCTCTTTAGCGAGGAAGGCAGGACCGTTCATTCTACTGCCATCCGCAATCGCAACAGCAAGCAGTACCCCTCGGTTCTGGAAGCTGTTGAGCTACAGTAGTACTACAGGCATCTACGGCACACAACGACCCTTGCATGTAAGTGGAAAATCTATCGAAGGTTAAGCATCTCGGGCTAAACGATTTCACCCAGCACACGTTCGGTGGTCCCTTTACAATCTGTGAGCGCGGATCTTCAGGTCGGTAGGCTGCTCAAGTATTTTGGTTCCTGTTGCGATCAAGGTACGGGCGAAGACCTAACCCAACCCCTAACCCTAACCCTAACTCTGACCCTAAACCTCAGCAAAAACGGGCCAAAGCTGGCCATAAACGCGGCTACGCCCGCGTTTGCATCGAACCAGGATTTTTCTCAATTGTGGACGACGATTCCGAAGTGCAACACAGGTGGCCACTTGGGTACGTTGCGGGACGTTGTGGCGAAACCACAACCTTAACACGTTGCGGCGACAGGAAAAACGTGTACCGCAACGCTTGCGTAACGTAACAAATGCACCTCGATTGTGAGACGTCCTGTCGTGAACTTTTACTTATATGTGACGGCGTCGTTCGGTTTGGGGATGTTCTTGCATCGATTGTTTGAGTTGTTTTTTTCTCTAACACCCATGACCCATTTTTTTTATTAATTGTATACTGCTTGTTGTTTGTATGTATGATACTACTACGTTGTTATATGTATGATATATTGACGAAATATAACATGAAATATTGAACGAAGGAAATTTGGGGCTTGCAGAGGGGTACTGAATCGTTGGCATGATTGAGAAGAAGGAAGGGATGGGGAAGAGGGCCATGAAGTTGACAATGGGTGCAGTTAAACTGCGAATTGCCGTCTACCAGGTATGTATGTGCAAAATTGATGTTTGCATCGTGCAAGAGGTGAGTTTTGCGTCGATCGCATTTTTTTATCAAAATATTTGTAGTGATATTTTTGGCAACTTTTCGTTTACTGCAGAACAGACGCGGAATTATTTTTAGAAGTATGAAAAATAGTACAAAACATTCTTCTTCACCGAACGCGGTATGTGCCGAAGTTTCACATGTTTTGCTTAATTTTAACGTACGTTTTGGGTGTTTTTTGCGTGTAGCGCATGTGCCGCGTACGGTGTCGGTTTTGTGCCGTGTAAAACAGCGAGGGAGACCAGAAAATGTATACCAGGTATATACAGAAAAAAACATCACATTGTTGACCATACAAGACTTGTCGTGAGTTGACGCAACATGTGTTGTTGTGGACGTATGCACTGCACTTAGTCTATGTTGTCTTCTCCAATTTCATTGTACTTTTTTTCGTGTACATACCAGTTTTCTCCATCAATTTTGGTATTTTTTCGTGTTTCATTTTTTTGCCCGGATTTCATGATTTTGCTTTGTTTTTGTCGTTTTTCATTTTGTGGTTTGTTTCTCGATTCGATTTCGATTTTTGTTGTGCTGTCAGCTGTGTAACAAAAAACACAGCACCTTGACCTGGTACGTTTCCGAACCTGAGTACATTGTGACGCCTACATTCGACAATCCGGGGACGTTGTGAATGTTCACGTTGGGCAATGATCGACCTTGAGATTTGTGGCTCAAGGTGTTTTTGCTTAAGGTCCACCAGAGTACGCTCTCAAGGTACTCCAGTGGCCACCTGTGAAACCTCGCCACGCAATTTTCAAGCCAAAAACACCCCCAAAGCTCCGAGCTCACAGATCGTAAAACCTACTCGGAGGCACGTTCGGGTAGTTGTTGCTTGTACATACTAAGCGTTGTTGATGCGCACGTTCTGCTCTCGGTCAATATATATTGGCACACCCTCGGCCAACTTTTGCCAAATTGATGTGTCAAGTTTCTCTGCGCCCTGGCGCTTGAAGCATAGCCGGTGACAATGCTGGAGTATCAGCCAAAGTTGGCTCATATCCTTTCCTTTTCGTGAACTTGGCCGTGTAATGCAATAATGCAGATTGCCGGCTGTTGCCTGAATCACTCTCGAAAACTTGTAGGTTTGTGAGGGAGATGGCAGCGCGCAGGTAAAAAAAAAACATAACCCGAAGAAGGATGGAGTATATATCCGGATTGCCTCATAGGGGATGGATAAAGGAGTCACTATCACGGCCCTGGACAGCGGCAGACCGATATACGGCCGCGAAAAGGAGCACGGTCGCTGCAAACCAATACGGTCTCTTCATATTCGACGGGGTGGATGCACTGCAGTATAGGCCGCTGACAGCGATTTAAAAAATGAACGAACACTGTAACAGTAGCTGTTATGTCCGTGGATAGCAATGTGGGAGATCGAAATCAAACCGAAATAGCACACTGCTGTACGTGTGAGTTTCCCGATTACAGAGATCGAAATCGGTCTTGTTTCCTACAATTCTCGAATAACTCATGGAGATCGACGACTCCTAATGCCGGTTTTTGTCGCCAGGTTAGGGGTAGGGTTTTTGGTTAAACTTCTTACGCCCAATCATCCTCTCGTTTGCCGACTTCCGACGCATTTTCACCTCAAACTTGTCCCGTCCTGGTGCCTGCCCATCTTCCCTACTCGACGAAAATAAACGACAGCAGAGGTACTGCAGTACAAAAGTGGTCGGGCCGTTTAGTTGTCAACTTTCATACCAATTCACGCTAACTCCAACCCTAGACAATCAATTTTCTCACATGCTAACCCTTTCCGTTTGACTTGTCTCTCTGAAGCCATTAGTTTTCGATCACACTCTCGACCAAATATATACTACAGCAAGAAGTAGTACATAAACCAGTACCTGATAAAATACGGTATTGTAGCGCGTACATACTTATATGTACTTATTGGCTACTGATAAAGGGCAAGCACTAGTTCAACTCGAATTAATTGTACCAACGGTTACAATACGTGACTTTCCTGAATTACCGAGATAGAAATCGGTATTGTTTTCTGCGAATCTCGAAACGTCCATCGGGATCGAACACACTATAGCTATGACGTTCCTAGCCGCTAGATAGTAGGGTGGCTTTGCAAAACACTTGCCCCCCATCATCCCCTCGTTTCTCGGCACATTTTTCATTCAAACGTATTACGAGCGAATGAGACTTTGTATTTCGACGGCGCCGAACAAACAGGTGCCACTTTCAAATGCCTGAAGCCCCCGCAGTAACGGAACCCAAACCTATGGTAGCAAGTCGTTTTTACCAAACTACTAAAAAAAAAAAACAAACGGTTTTTCTGTCCCCAAGTTGCCAAGAAAGGTTGCAACGCAGCAAAGGAGCTACCGATCGCATTAGAAACAACTTATCAACCGCCCATCCAAAAGAACCCAGCGTCGTGGCAGCTGTGCGCACACAGCCAGTGTTGCATACGCAGCTTGCAAAGTTGAGTATCAACTATTTACAAATATTTAATCAGTCGAACTCACAGCTGACGTATTTCAAAATTTATAAAAAAAAAATGTCAACCGCCCGATCTGCGTTTCCGGGCTCCCTAATGCGATCTAACAGTCGGTCATACCACTTGAGGATCGATTTAAAAAAAAAAAAAAAAAAAAACGAACGTCAGCTGTGAGTTCAATAACCGATCGGTCGACAACCGTATACGCAACATTTCTTTGTGATAACCGTTCGCGCGTTTTCCACTTTTCCCTCGCGATTGACCACTGGCCGGTGACTCCCTTGGATGCCGCCAGGCTCGACGAGTCGATAATACCTACCGGCTCGATTTCCAACTGATTTCTGCCAATACCATCGCGTGCACTGAACCAGCAGTTCGCACGTGAGGGCCGGGATACACAAGACACTCGAAAAATTGTTCTAGTAGTTCATACTCGAGGGCCTGGGCACACAAGACACTGGAAAGCTTGTATGAGACACGTCATCCTATTTAGAGGTATTCCCTGAAAATGTTGCCGCAGGTCTTGACGTACTTGAGTACGTGTTTGGTGAATCTCAATGTCGCACAAGTTTTCTTGACCTCTTCTGCTCCTAGATATATGGAAAACACATTTGTAATTAAGGAAAGAAAAAAAAGGTGGACTTTCGCAACGAAAACGGCTACGAATTTTTCGTGTATCAAAATAATTCGACGAATAGTTCGCTTCTCTTTGGCGAATTAAGCTCGCTACATTGAGCACATGCGGATATTACTATTATGTTTGTCTTCCAACAATAGAGCTTAGATGCCGTTCCGATGTAAAGTGAATAGGCTTCTGTAAATCAGCAGTATCTCTCATACGCTTCTCTGCCAGCCGTTTTCCAATTTCCATTCCCCACATTATTTCATTTTAACTACCGGTATAGTATATCCTATTCCTCATCAACGTTCCGATATAGGCGGCAGAGGTCTCCGTCTCTGCATTCAAGGACAAAGCAGAATATTAAATTCGAGCGACGGACGATTGCGAAAAGTAAACTGCTGTACAGTCTACTGCTGTCTCAGTCTACGAAGTCTCGTATACGCGCTGGTTCCAGCAACAATAATAATGTTCCACCTTTAGCAACAATCATAACAACACAAACAAACCGAATTCTTGGTGGCTTTTTGAAAAAAACATAGAGAGTTCGTAAGGAAGGGGGGGTCAACGTCGCCGGGAACAAATGAGAAAAATTGGTAAAATGTACCGGGTATGATATCTGGAGAAGGAAGAGGAAGAAAAATAAACAATCCCATCAGGTAGCCATCTTATCGAGGACTTTTGGATTTTTCAATTTGATTTGATATTTTTTCTAATTTAAATTCCATCTGATTGGCCGAATATTGAAACACCAAGCAGGCATTCTCAAGGCAAATTAAAAAAAACAAGTTGAGTGAAAAATCTTTTGGGACTTTTTTCGTGTGATTTTTCTAATTTCAATTTGGAAGTTGGGAGTTGATCAGCCTTGATGTAGCATGTTCATGGTGGGTCAACACCCCCGGTGGAGTCTGGGGTGATTCTTGGCCGCTTCTGTGACCACGATCGAGGCGATAAGACGTGAACCTCGACGACAGGCGACCGGAGCAATAGCCGTGCCCACGCCCACAGACTATAACACATCGTACCCCGACGGTGGCGCCTCAAAAAAGATCATGGCGGCCGCAAACCCAACTTTTCGGCCTGCTCGATCGGCCAACCATCACGAAAACCCAGCAGACGAGCAAAAAGAAAGGATAGTATTAGGCTCGATACTTCGATAGCTGCGTCACCGTTGCTGTTCCGCACGTGGCGTTTGAGGGCTCCCTCCTCCTACCCAGGACACCCTGAGAGTGAAAGCTCCCTATCCTGCGCCACCAAAAAGAGAAAGAAGCTGGCGGCAGCGCGTACGCGACAACGCAAACCGTCGCTCTCGGCTGGGCGTTGTGTGACGCGGTGCGTTATTTCAGGTTGTTCCGAATTCCGTTTCGTTTGACAATGAATGCGCCGTTTCCCGGTAGGACACAAAAACTTATTTCAAAGTAACGAAATTTAGCGTTCCCCGTTAAGATGGGCTCTTAGCATTGTCATGTCGCACAACCCTGCCAAATTTTGTTTTCCAACTCTCGAAAACCAAGGTGCAAAAACTGTGAAGTCGAAACGTTATGGCTGTTGCTGACGATGGGCACGGATATATAACACTGAGGGTGTTGTATATGGACTGATGCCTGTGTGTGTTCTTCACATTGAACGGTTAACCGTTATTTCTACATATCTGTGGCAGTCTGTTACACACATCTACTTGATTTAGAGGAAGAAAGATTGGAAGTTTGTCGCTATATGAATACAGCCACGCACGATATTAATAGTAGTTTTACTGCTTCTCTGCTCTCTGCTGTGGTGAGTGGGGTGAGCAGAAAAAAACTGAGTTACGTCGTGGCTCTTTTGGGTCCAAATCAAGTGAACACCATCACGCGGTGACAAATAATACGGAACGACTTTTATTTTCGTCCCATGATTATTGTGGAAAATAACAACCTTTATGCCATGCATGGAAAATATGTATTTTATGGTCTATGACCGACAAGAGCCGTTGAAGATGCTCCGTGAAAAGTACACACCCTGAATATTAGACAATAAACAGGGTTAGGGTAACCCTATCGAATCCGTCTGATGCGGGCATGCCTCAAACGGTATGGTCCGGAACTGTACGATAGGACGAAAGCACCGCTTAGTCTGAAAGTCCGGATGCTGAAGGCCGAGGTGATTGAGACCTTGCTGTACGGTTGCGTGACGTGGACCCTCAATGCGGACCACTTCGCCAAGCTTCGATCAGCCCACCACGAAGTCCTTCTGCGAGTCATTGGTTTCCAGCGCCGACTACGCACCGACCACACCACCCTCTCGTATGCGAAGGCGCTCAGGATAACACGATGCGAAAGTATCGAAACGACCATCCGTAAACGGCGACTCTTCTTTGCGGGGGCTGTGGTGCGGCAACACGAGGGGCGATTACCCAGTCGGTTGATGTTCGGGACGATCGCTGGTGGGGGGAGCCCGAAACCAGGCGGGCAGCCCAAGACTTGGCCTAGGGCCATTGCTGAGGACCTTAGAGTGTTCAAAGCCACCGAGGGATCAACGGAAGACTCCCCCTTAGTCTTTGGAGTTGGGACCGCACTGTGGCCCACTGCAGCAAAACAGACGGGAAAGTGGTACCGGGGAATCCTCGAAGCAGCTGAACAGTTCATGGGCAGGTGGCACGAGGGTGAGGCAAATCTGAGTAGACAGCGCCGTGCATCCGCTCCAGGTAGTGTTAGAGGGAATGGGGGGAGGGGTAACAGCAGGAGGGGTAGAAGGAACACCGTACAAGTGTATGGGGGCAGGGGGGGGGAACAGGAGGAGTAGAAGGGAAACCGCGGTAGAAGAGAGTAGCAGAGAGACCGCAGATAGGGTAGCAAGGTACCAGGCCGACTAATAGGTTGGACTTTTCTTTGCTACTCGTACCGCCAACTGCTGCGGCCGTTCGGTATGTATTTTGATTTTTTCCCTTCTTATCCTTATGAAAAAAGTACTACATAGTGGGTGGGTGACGAGCGTATTTTGGCCCACTCATTATTGCTCTTTTTACTTAGTTAAGTGTTCACCGGGATGCATAGTCCCCTTTTTCCTTCTCGTATCTTTCCCCTTGCACGTCCCTTTTGGCTCATGCTCGGGGTAAGTATGTATGTGTCTGAGCTTTGGCTTCCCATTTTATTTATTTATTTGGGATTCTTCTCCTTTTCTTTTTCTTTTTCTTGTTCTTTTTCGGTTTGGTTTCTTCGTTGTGCTTCTCTTTCTTTATGGTGTATTTTGGTTGCTGGCGTATGTATGTATGTTGTGTCGGCCGCACCTAGTGCGAAGGCATGGTATTGCGTAGGCTATTAATGCATTACGGTGTGTTATCTCTGTGTCGTAGTCTGTGACCACAGAGCTCGTATCTTTCTAGGGTGAAGAATCAGCACGGACACTGGGCTTGCTTGCTGGATGTCGACGAGTAGAAGAACGGTTTATTGTGAAGAACACACACACACATAACCCTAACCCAACGTCAACTGCGGAGGTTTTGGATACGGGCACCTTGTAGGGGTCGGGCGAGGGCGGGGTATTCCAACCTACGTATCATGCTGGTTTTTCATTGCAGCAATCTCCAAAATTAGCGTTTGGGAGGAAGGGGAGTGGGCGGGTTGGTTGTTCCTGTGGTCGGGGAGACAGGCGCAGGGAGCGATGGCGGATGTACTGGCCACGGGCAGCGCGTAGGGGTCGATCGTTGGTGGAGTTTTCCAACCTAGATACAATGATGGGTTTTCTTTGCAGGATTCAGCAAAATTAGCATGGTTCAGGAAGGGGAGTGGGCGGTTTTGTTTTATCTGTGGTCGGGGGGGCAAGCGCAGAGAGGAATGAATTGTGGATTTTTTGGACACGGGCAGCTTGTAGGGGTGGGGCGAGGGCGGGGTATTTAAACCTACGTATCATGCTGGGTTTTCATTGCAGCAATCCCTAAAATTAGCATTTTTCAGCAAGGTGAGTGGGCAGGTTGGTTGTTCTTGTGGTGGGGGAGACAGGCGCAGGGAGCAATGGCGAATGTACTGGACACGGGCAGCGCGCAGAGGTCCGTCTATGGTGGGGTATTCCAACCTACAGTAGATATTATATATCTTTCTCATTGCAGTAATCCGAAATATTGGCATGGTTTAGGCAGGGGAAGTGGGCGGGTTGGTTGTTCCCGTGGTCGGGGAGACAGACGCAGGGAGCAATGGCGGATGTACTGGACACGAGCAGCGCGTAGGGGTCCGTCTAGGGTGGGGTATTCAAACCTAGATATTCTGCGAAGTTCTCTTTGCATCATTCCGCAAAATTAGCATTGCTCAGGAGGGGGGGGGTGGGCGGGTTGGTTTTCCTGTGGTCGGGAGAACAGGCGCAGGTAGCAATGAATGGTGGAGGGTTTGGGAATGGGCAGCTCGCAGGGATCGGGCGAGAGTGGGATATTACAACCTAGATGTTATGCCGGGTTTTCATTGCAGCAATCCCCAAAGTTGGCTTTGTTCAAGAAGGTCAGCGGGTCGGTTGGTTGTTCCGGTGGTCGGGGAGGCAGGGAAGGAGGGAGCAATGGGTGGCGGAGGCAGCTCGTTAGGGGACCTCCTCCCGCCTTGACTTGCGTACCCCAACTCGCAACTACTGTATGTAGATGCATTGCATAATAGTGAGTTTCGGAAAAAAATAGCGCTCAGGGTCAGGGCTTGTCGCAATCTCGCCGCGTGCAAGACGTTGACGGATATTGGTTTTCCCTGAGCGGATTATTAATTTTTTTTCCAGATGTTCAGGGTTACGGGCTGCAAAACAGGGTTTTATCCTGAGCAAAGAAGCTGCTCTGGGTAGTGGTCATGGCACAGAGTACAGGTAGTAAAGGATGCCTGTACCGTCACACAAGCAGCCCGGGACTGACGCTGACTCGCCGCCATAGCTTAGAGCGACAAGGTGCGCCATCTCCTCGAACCTAAGTCATTTGCCATCTCCTCGAACCTAAGTCATCTGGTTCGTGATTCTTAGGCGGCGAGGAACTACAGAGTAGCTTCGGCAATCTCAGCAGGCAAGGAGGTGGAGCATGCATCATTCATCTTTAGAACAAATGAAGACAAGCGACCTAGCAACCTCACGCCGCGTAACGGTGAAGAGGGCGATGATGGCGTAGAAGGTACGCGAGGCGGACGACCATTCGCCAGAGCGTTGGGCAACCGGGCGCGCCACCTCCTCCACCAGTAGTCGTTTGGTTGTGATGAAGCTACAAGTACTGCTCTAATCGCAGCAGGCGAGGCGAAGTGAGCAGGAGCAGCTCGATAGATAGAAACACATCACGCTGGACACGAAAACGAAGACACGCAAGCTCGAGCTGGGTGGCGGCTTGGAGGACAGCGACGGTGGACATCGCGTTATTACAGTGATGGAGGAGCGGGAGGGGAAGGTCGGGGCGAAAGGTGGTGGGACACGCGGCGGTCGAATGCACGATGCTCGAAGCGTGCTGTGAAAAATCGAGAAGCATGAACGCAGGTCCACGTCAAGTTTATTCCTCCTCCCACCCTGAGATTTTTTTTATTTTGAAATTTTTCCAAATCCTGGAAGCACCAACCATGAACACCCACCCTGAGCACCCGCCCTCAGCAAAGTTATTTTTCCGAAACGCTCTATTAATAATAACCGCATGGTCTTCAGGACCAAAATTGGGTCCCAGTCCTTATTATAATGAGGGGATACTATTTGCCTTGCGATATCCCCACCAGTCGTAGGGGAGATCCCCTCTCGACTTAAGTTTTAAAAAATTTTAACAACATGACATCTGATATCACATTCGGGTGATATTCAGGATCACTCGCATGTTGTTGGGGGATCCCCCAGTCCTTAGTATAATTTCAAACGAATAAATTGAAGAGAACGCTATATCACATATTATTCGTACATGTTGGGGGCACATACAATACGTACAGTGTGGAGGCTTCTCAAGGCCCTTGGCAATCCCCTAACCCTGTTGGGGATCCCCTAAGACAAGAGGGGATATCCTAAGCCTGTTGGGGATTCCCTAAGGCCAGAGGAGATCTCTTAAGGTGAGAGGGGATCCTCTAAGGCAAATGAAGATCCCCTAAGACAAAAGAGATCCTCTAACTATTGTAGGGGGATCCCCTAACTCGCAACTCCCCTCCTATACATACTCCCCTCGGAAGTGTACAAAAAAACAACAAACGACTGTATGTAATATTAAATGCAACTGAACTCGAAGGTACAAGGTGTCATCAGTTACTGCAACTGATTGCCCTGTACGTTGTGCGCAATCAACCAACAAATAGCCAAGTCTACGACACGATTCATTAAGACCACCGAAAAACTCTACTACTGACGTATCAGGTAGATAGTGATCTTACTTGACGTACATGGATACCTCCCAACACATTCTCCATGTCCCTAATAAATTCCTCTGAATGAAGTCGTACGTTGATTCTTCGTTCTCGTTCCAAAAACATTCCATGCACACCGAAAACCCTACTACTCGTATCCCATATAGCCAAAACAATGCCCCAACATCCCTCGAAGAACAGTCAATGATTGAAATCCCAACAAGTATACACAAAGTCACAGTCAAAACGAAACGTCTCAGAGTGCAACGGTGTGATGAGAAAATCGGTGTGCTGCTCTGCCAAACGTGCTTGCTAATCTTACGCTCCTCGTCAGACACCCCCCCCAGACATTTGCGTCCTAAAGGAAAACGATACACAGGCACCAGCGCACAACATTACTCAACCAGAGACAGATCTCCAGTCAGTAGTCTTACGAGTCAGTAGTCTTACGTCCATGTATGATCTCACCCCAACCGAAATCCACTATCTGCGATGGAACGTCTCCGTCGTCTTACCGAGTAAGCTAAAAATCTCCCCCCTGCTCGGTAGAAGACCAAACATTCATCATAATGTGGTTGATATTACGGGGGACCATAATAAATAGGACAAAATATGGTTGAGAAAAATAGGGAAATATATAGCTTATTGCGTGTAACGTAGGTCCTATTTACTATGGTTCTCCGTAATATAGTGTAACATCGGGATTCGGGGTAGAATTCTGACTCCAGAACCCCTCAATCGTAAAAAACAGAAACCAGTCCGAACCCACAAACCACAAACATCAGCGGTCAATACCAGGTACCGGCATAAAATAAGCACCATAGGAAAGAAACAAAGAGACATCGTAGTAGTCGTCGCAGTCGTAGCGCGCACTTACAGTAAGTACAGGACTGCTTGATCTAGCGTTATAGCTCCAGAGCTTTCCTCTACCCACAACATGTTTTTAGGCCCTTGGTATATACCAGAAGAAACGTCATCTTCCAAGCACACCCAGGAGTGATAAATCTGACATAACCGATACGTGGCATTTTACAGCTGCAGGAGTGATAATCTGACATAACCGATACGTAGTATGCTGTGCAGAGGGAGATAAATAATTATCCAGGATTGTTATGTGCTCTGTACATGCTTGTCTTGTACGTACACGTATTGCGACTATAAATTGCCTAAAAGTAACTTGAGGGTGGGGGGGGGGGGGTGAAGGGTGATATAGCTCCGCGGTCCATGGTGCGCTGTTAATGCTGCATTCAATTTCCGGGTCGCGACGTTTGTTTTCGCATCCAACGATCCTTGACCGTTCCACGATTCCTGACCGTTTACGGCTCGCGCGTCGCGCTCACGGCCTCCGGCGGCTCCTTCAGAGGGCTCGTTGTATTTCTGCGCCTTGTGTGGGTGGGGGCAGGGCGCCAAATGGGATCACAACCGGGTGGCATCAGGTCCGGGTGGGATCAGAAGAGCCAGGGAGGGGCCTGTTTTGCTCCGATTTTCATGGAGAGTATTCCCAGCAATGTATTTATCTACAAGAAAGAGAACTCAACTGACGTAACTACTCCATCATTATGTAGTGTTTTAGAAAAAAAAAAACTCTTTTTTATTTGCTATTTAATATCAAGAGCGCCCCGTTGATGGATCGCCCAGTACTGAGAGCTTTCACAACGTCCTTGTCAACGTTTGGGTAACAGGAGAAGTCCCCCAGCAATGGAAAGATGCGATCATCATGGTCCTTTACAAAACGAAGAACCGAACTGATTGCAACAACTACAGAGGGATCTCGCTTGTTGCCCACGCAGGCAAAGTGTTGTTGAAAATCGTCGCGTCCCGCCTCAGCAACTACTGCGAGACCGAGGGAATACTCTCGGAGGAACAGTGCGGCTTCCGCTCCACACGATCAACGATTGATAAGTTGTCGTCGTGCGCCGGTTGCAAGAGCTCGGACGACAGAGGAAAATCCCCCTGTACGTGTGCTTCATCGCCCTGCAGAAAGTGTACGACTCTATCGACAGAAAACTGCTGCTATGGGGGGTATTCACACACGCTTAGGTGTACCAACCGAGATGCTGACAATTATTCGTAATTTCCACGAAAGCATGCGGGCTCGCGTGCGTACAGATGACGGCGAGCACTCGGAAGGGTTTGATACCCCGCAGGGGCTGCGGCAAGGCTGCGTCCTGTCACTAACGTTACTGTTTAACGTGTTCTTCGCTGCTGCGCTGCACGTCGTACTAGTACGCTTTAGCCAAGACGAAGCCATCGTAAGGGATTAGGTTCAACTCGGTGATGCTGGAGTAGTCGGAACAGAGAAGCAGGAGCGGTTGGCGCGCGTGCGAAGGGCTGTAAGAGGCATGTTGTACGCCGATGACGCAGGTGTTGTCTCGAACTCGGCTGAAGGGCACGCGAAAATGATGGCAGTCATCGTGACTGTCTTCGAAGCAGCAGGCCTCACGGTATCGCAAAAAAAGACCGAGACAATATTTTTACGAACACCAGACCAGACAACGCTCGCACCACCGCTTGTCATCGAGGCAGCAGGCCAGAGGTATAAACACACGACGCAGTTCTCATACCTAGGTGGCATTATCCACGTAAACGCAGACATCTCGCTCGAAATCGACCGACGGATTCGTCTCCTTCAGGCATGCCTCAAACGGTTCGGACCGAAGTTGTAAGATAAGACGACCGCCCCCCCCCCCCCCCCCCCTTAGCCTGAAAGTTCGAATACTGAAGGCCAAGGTGATTGAGACCCTAATGTACGGGTGTGTGACGTGGACCCTCAGAGCAGAACACTTTGCCGAGCTTCGAACGGCTCACCACCAAGTCTTTTTGTGAGTCGTTGGCTTCCAGCGCCGACTTCGTACTGACCACGCCACCATCTCGTACGCGAAGGCCCTCAAGATGACACGTTGCGAGAGCATTGAAATGACCATCCGTAAACGGCGGCTCTTCTGTGTGGGGGCCAAGGCACGGCAAAGCAAGGAGCGATTACCCAGTCGGGTAATATTCGGGACGATGGCTGGTGGGAAGAACCCGAGACCTGGCCGACCGTTTAAGACTTGGCATAGATGCGTAGCCGAAGACCTTAAGGAGTTCCGAGCCACCGCAGGGTCAACGGAACTTGCCCCCTTAGTGTTCGGAGTTGAGACCGCACTGTGGTCCACTGCAGCAAAAAAGGCGGGGAAGTGGTACCGGGGGGTCTTCGAAGCAGCCGAACGGTTCATGGTGAAGTAGCACGAGGATGAGGCACTGCTGAGTGGGCAGCACCGCGCATCCGCCGTGGGTGGTGTCCAAGGGAATGGGGGGAGGGGGGGGAACAGGAGGAGTAGAAGGGAAACCGCGGTGGACGAAAGTAAGAAGGAAATGGCAGACAGGGCAGCTAGACACCAGGCCGACTAGGAAGTAGAACATGCTTACGCTACTCGTGCCGCCAATTGGTGCAGCCGATGTTCTTCCTTTGTTTTGTTTATTTTGTTTGCGCTTTGTCCTCTGTGATTATTTTTTTTCTTTTTCTCTTCATTTCTTCTTTTGATTAACCTTAAGAAAGGAGTCGTGTGGCGTGGATGCATGACGAGCCTGCTTTGCTTGTATCGTATTGTCTGACGGCGTGGGGTGGGGCAGAGTTGACGAACGCAGGACGGAGGCGGCAGACAGGGTAGCAAGGTCCCAGACGAACTAGTAGGGAGAACCTGGCTATGCTACTCGTACCACAAACTGCTGCGGTTACCTGGAAGGTACTTTGTGCTTCGGTTTACCAGCTGTTTTCCCTTGGTTCTTAGTCTCACTCTGTTTATAAGTAGTGGTGCTTTTTCTTTAGCACGTTTCTTTCACGTGTCTGCCACATCCCCTGCGGGGAGGCACGACAGTTTTTTTTTTTTCTTTCTCGTTTCCTTTTTCTTTTTCGGTTTGGTTTCATTGTTTTTCTGTTCTCTTTTTTCTTTCGAGTTCTCTCTTTCATAGAATATGTATGTCGTGCCTGTCATATCCAATATGATGACATGGCATTGCATTGTCTACTGCAGCTGTGCTTACTGCGTACCAGTAGTACGTAGCAATGTAGTATCTCTGTGGCGTAGTTTGGTGACCACAGAACTTGTACCTCTCTAGGATTGAAGAATCGGCACGGAGACTGGATGTGCTGGATGTCAACGGGTAGAAAAAACGATTTAATGTGAACACATGCATTCGACGTGCCATGCTTCAATTCGAACTTGGCCACTTTTTTTCGAGGAGTTTCGTGATATTTTTTCATTATTGGAAAAACAGGGTTTCTGACCCAAATTCAACGGTTTGTTTTTGTCATGAATCTAGAATAATTATTAGTAAGTGCCGGACCTTATCCACACTTAACCTACAGCATGTACAACACACCTGATACAGACTGCCAACCTCTGCTGTAAACGAAACCGTACTTTAACCCCCAGGGAGGGCCGGCGGACTTTTATTTTAGCTCGCCGACCTCCTACCCAGCGCCAGACCCCAGCTCTTCCACACCACGAGTAGAGCTCCGTACTATGTGGTCTTTTTCCTCTATCTCAACAGTTCCTGCTTCTGTCTTCTCAGTTCAACCAACTGAACCCGTCTTCAGCTCTATGACCCTCTTGCCCATCCTCCCTCTCTGAAACGATTCAATACCTCTCCACAAACCACATATTTCCTCCCTTCAATATGTCACATCCTATTAATATTACTTCGATAACCTATTCAAGAATAAAACATGTCCCATGTGGTAGGGCGCCTACGCAAAAAAAACACGGGTCAATCAACGGCACCCGGAAAAAAAAAAAATGAATGTGAACCGTCACATATTTGTTTTCGCTACAGTAGACAAAGGGGGGAGGGTTTACTAGAAGCAAGTGAAAAATTAAATGAAAAAACGAATCTTTCTTTTTATTTCATCATGTATGTGATCGCAACGGTTGCAACGGTTTTCCATTCCGACCTGTGGCGATGTGGTGTGTCGTTTTCTGTTTTTAACGGACGTCCCTGGGTCAACTATAAATAAATACAAGGGGGGCTTCGCCGCGGCGGGCTGACGCCCGCCTGCGGCTCCGCGCATGCTCGTAATGGCTAAGGGTGTACCGGTATGCAACTCGAGGCTGTTAGTGCGACATACTGCCAAGGGGTGCATTAACAAAACCAATTTTGGGCGAAGAGAAAGAAAACGCTGCAAACACGACAAAAACAAACATTGCCATCCACCATCCGGCCCAACAACGCATTACTCGTTCGTACACAGCAGCAAGCAGCACAACAAAGTACTACGTGCGAGACGCTCGATGTCCGCACTGTATACTTCCTGTGCAGATAAATACAAAACAATTAGTTGAGCAGCAGTCGATCGAGTTCGTCAACAATACGAGGCGCCGGCGATTGCGTGTGTGCAGCAAGCTCAGCAGCAGCAAGCTCCAGCAGCATACGTACAGCTACTTAGGGTTACGACAACTACGCTGGCACGAGACCTCCGCCGAGACGCCATATAGATGTCAATTGCGAGACGGTACTCGTACAGCTTCCGAAGCAGATGGATCCGTCTTTCAGCTTTGAGATGCCGACATGCATCACCGAGATGAGTTGACTTGCACAATAACCATGCTCACACGGGAGTCGGCACCAAAAACATATTGCGGACAAACCAGCAGCACTAGCAGAAGAACAGAACAGCATTAGGGCATGCACAGCAATAGAACCAGTGCAGCGGATGAAACAGCGGCAGCAGCAGCAGCAGCGCAGCACATCATGCACGCCCGAGGCCGCACCTGGCACAACGGTCGGGGCAGGGGAGCCCGGTGGTGCACGAGGAGGAAAGGCGTAATAATATATCTCAGGCCGACCTACTCCGTGAGGGGGCCTGCGTGCGCAGCAGCAACAGCAACAAACAGCGGAGCAACGCAGCAGCCCCTAGCAGCAGCAGCCGAGCAGCAGCAGAGCAGCGATAGTAGCAGCAGCAGTAGCACATCACGCATGTCCGAGGCCGTCCACGGCACAGCAGCCGAGGCAGGGGAGCACGGCGGGGCACGACGAGGAAAGTTGATTTGGTGTTCCCAATGGAGTTACTTTGTAGTTAGTGAATCTCGCACCCGCTAAAGTCAAGTTTGTGGGATCGAGTCTCGCCGAGTGCGTGCTCGTGCACGTAGGAATTTTTTCTTGCGTAAGAACGAGACGAGCGGCAAGCGTGAGAGCGTGAAGTACCCTGGCTGCCGGCTGACCGGGTGCGCTGTTGCTCGGTTTCTACAGAAACATTCCAAATAGGTCAGCTGTGCGTAAGACCAGTTGAGTGGTCGATAATTGATTTATCACAGTCTCGTGGCCAAATGTTTAAGTTGACAGCCGACCTTTGCCCCGTCAGGGTTACCATTTGGCCCGTCAAACCCTTTTCTGACATATGTCTTAGGTCGACCTACTCCGTGAATGGGACTGCGTGAGCAGCAACAGCTGAACAATACAGCACCTGCACGCAGCAGCAGCAGCAGCAGCAGCAGCAGCAGCAGTAGCAGAGCAGCGGCAGTAGCAGCAGCAGCAGAGGCACACCACGGACGCCCGAGGCCTGCTGCTGCTGCTACTGCCGCTGGACGTTTTTCTTTTTTCTTGTGTACACGCTCGCAACGTGCCCAGTGGGGGCGCGAAAAACATTTCAAAGGGTTTGCCCCGAACAGGGCACGGATTTCACGATATTTGCCCAAATTTCAAAGAACTAGTTTGCACGGGATCGGGATCTGACATAAAAACACTGGACAGGATCGTGATCGCGAACATTTCCACGGGATGAGTTTGGACAGGAACGGGATTTTCAAAATTCTACGGGATCACGAGATTATCCCGGAGTCCACGGAATCCCGCGGTATGTTCACGACAGGAAAAATCCCGAGGAAAGCCCTTCAATTTTCAAGTCCTAATTCGCAGTGGTTCACGAGATACGACCTTCGGATGGTTTATCCGTTTTTTTGGCTGGCCCGTCTCGTACGCACGGCGTCCGTGCTGTATAGAACTACTCATAGATATCTCGATCTCTGAGTGTGCTCGGTTGGTACATCCCTGGCCTCTCAGAGCTCCCACTTGGGAATCGCCTCCTTTTATTACTTGCCGGACCTTTCCAGCGGGTCTTTGTTTTCTCCGTTTCTCTTGGCATTTTCGGTCCTTGTTTCCTTTTTTCTTCTTTTGTTTCGTGTGCGTGCGTGTACTCGGAGCACGGCATCGCGGGCGAACCCGGCGCCGTCGCGGGTGTCGGCGGATGGTGGCCGGTAGAGAGGGGATTGCAAGGAGCGTGATCGCCGGCTTCGTGGCTAGGCGTCGCATAGAGAAGCATGAATGGGCTCTATCTGGCCTCTATTTGTGGTTTCTGATAGAGTATCTACGAGTTTAAAAGGATCGTTCGGGAATTGCAAGATAATATTCAAGCGGTGCTTATTTTTGCGACCGGGCTTCAAGCTCAAAGAGAGAGGTACGCAGGCTGAGCACCAACATTCTCGAGCTGGCGAACCACGACCACGGTGAGCACCGGGCCTCACGCGAGGCGGGCGACGGGGCTCACTGTGACAGAGAGTGAGGGAAGCTTTGCCCGGACCGGATCGGTGGCGAGATCGTTGCGAGAGGGGCGGGCGGCGTACGGGGCTGAGAGAGAAGCTCTGCTGTTTGATTTTTTTCTCCTTTTTTTTTGCTTGCTTGACCGGTGTAAGGTATTCCAATCAGGCAGTAAATTAGTACACGAAAAAGGACGGGGATTTCTTTCTTTCAGATTTTTTCGGTTTCATTTTCATTGTTTTCGCTGTGCTGCTGTGCCGTGCTGTGCTTTATCTTTCGTACATACGAGTACAAGTACAGACACAGAGCATATCGAAAGAAGAAAATAAGTGCCCTACCTGGGGTATGTACGTACGTATGACATGTGAGCGAGCGTAGCGGAAAACCGCCCGCGACGCGACGCGTATGTGGCGTCCGAGCAGTTTTCTCCTGAAGCATGGCGGTGGGACTCTCGGCTAGAGGTAGGACCCTGATTTCAATTGCCCGGGTACCCGGCGGGTATACCCGTCAGGGTCGTCTAGCGGGTCTTTGTTTCTCCATTTCTCTTGGTGCTTTCGGCTCTTTTTTCCTTTTTCTCCTTTCGCTTTGTGTGCGTGCGTGTACTCGGAGCACTGCACCGCAGGCGAGCCCGGCGCCGTCGCGGGTATCAGCGGGTGCTGGCGGGTAGAGGGGGGACTGAAAGGAGCGCGGTCGCCGTTTTCGTGCCTAGGCGTCGCGTTTGCCTCGAGACACGAACGAAGCATGAATGGGCTCTGTCTGGCCTCCTGGTGTGGTTCGGGTTATACTATGTACGAGTATAGTAGGGGTCCTTTTGATATGCAAAATAAAACTCAAGCGGTGTTTATTTTTACGACGAAAATAAAAATCAGAGAGAGAGGGACTCAGCCTGAGCACCAACTTTGGCGAGCTGGCGAACGAGGGCCACGGTGAGCACCGCTCTTCATGCGAGGCGGGCGACGGGGCTCACTGTCGCAGAGAGGGAGGAAAGCTTTGCCCGGACCGAATCGGTTGCGAGGTGGTCGCGAGGGGGGGGCGGGCGGCGTACGAGGCTGAGAGAGAAGCTCTGCATTTTGACTTTTTTCATTTTTTCTTTTTGACCCGTGTAAGGTGTTCCAATCAGGCAGGAAATTATTACACGGAGGGGACAGGGATTTTTTCTTCTTTCCCAAATTTCTGTTTCATTTTTCATTGTTTTTGCGGTGCTGCTGCTGTGCCGTGCTGTGCTTTCTCTTTCGTACATACAGCAGTTACTCAAAATAAGAAAATAAGTACCCTACGCACCTACCTGGGGTATGTACGTACGTACGGCATGTGAGCGAACCGCCGGCGACGTGAAACATATGTGGCGTCCGAGCTGTTTTCTCCTGAAGCATGGCGGCGGGACTGTTGTCATTATCAAGTCGCCAGTTTGCAACTACAATGACAAAAAAAAAACTATATTCAATCATGGACATCTGTCCGCTTCGTATAATTTGATGATGTAGTTTCCCTTCCTGAGCGAGCGTAGCGGGCGGCGTAGGCCGCCCGCGGAGCGAAGCGCCTTGTATTCCGTATGCAGATAGATACAAAACAATTATTAATAGTTGGGCAGCAGTCAATCGACTTTAATCGACAGTACGAAGCGCCGGCGACTACGTTGGTGCAGCAAGCTCACAGCAGCAAGCACCAGCAGCATCGCGTACTGGTACGGATCATAAGAACACTACGCTCGTACGAGATCTCCGCCGAGACACCAAAAAAATGTAAATTGCTTTCCGAACCAAATGGGTCCGTATTTCAGCTTTGATGCGGAGACACATCACCGAGAGGGGTTGACTTGCATTTTTATCATGGTCACGGGGGTTAGCAGCAAACACGTGTTCCAGGCATAGAAGCAGCAGCAGCACCACCAGCAGCAGAACAGGACAGTAGCTGCACATATATAGTAGCAGCACCAGAGCAGCGGATGAGCAACGACAGTAGCAGCAGCAGTAGCAGCACATGATGCATGCTCGAGGCTGCCCCTGGCACAACAGTCGGTGCAGGGGAGCCCGGTGGCGCACGAGGTGGAAGAAGCACGAGGTGGAAGAAGCACGACGTCGTCGCCGTACCTCGTTGTAACCGGTACATGTTCATGACTTTAATTTTTGCTTGGCGGTTACACGATAAATAAGAAGACGCCTTCACAATACAATGATTATTTAAAATTGTCCTGTTGACCCGGGGAGCACCCAGGGGAGCCGCTGGCCTATATCTTTGACAAGGAATTACATATAGAATACGCGCGTTCGGTCTATCACAATTTATAAAATACTTGTAAAATTCGGTAAAAATGGAATATATACGAGACGTATTACGCAGCTTGCAAAGTTAATCAGTCGAACTCACAGCTGACGTATTTCAAAATTTATAAAATACTATCTAAACTCCACGCCTCATGTGATACGGGTGCCCTGTGGTTTCCAATGGGAATGGTGAGTACTCGTCATTGCCATTGCTGGTGCCTAATGGGAATGACTACTACAGTACAGTAATTCCCATTGATGGCAATCATAGCCATTGCTGCTGCCTGCTGCGTGTAAACACAAAAACAAAATCGTAGACACCGTTATTCGTATGGGAATGACTACTACAGTACAGTCATTCCCATTGATGGCAATCATAGCCATTGCTGCTGCCTGCTGCGTGTAAACACAAAAACAAAATCGTAGACACCGTTATTAGTACCTCCACCACTACTGTACCGCTCGTCCCGCGGCGTAGACTCGTCCGATTTGGTCGAAACAAAGACCCCGTCTTCTCTGCCGCACGGAGCCTGGTCCCCCGGCGTGCACAGCAGCCGAAGAGGCTCGTGACGCTCGTTTCCCGATCATATGCTAGCCTACAAACCTCAACATTTTTGCGCAAAACTCGTGAATTCACGCGTAAAATAGTCCGAATCGGAATTTCGACAAACGTTTCTGGAACGCCCAACCCTCACAGCACAAGCAACGGCGGAGCATGAGACCGGCCACCCCAGCCCATATTCCCCACACTTTTGTCGCCATGAGCTGTCGAAAGCCGCGGAGGATTCGCCTCTCCCGTTTCGGCCAAAGGAGAAGATATCCAATCTGGGTGCTGGCATCGAAAACAAAATATTTTTACGGTCACGAGCGACCATATATATGTCGATTGACGGCACATTTTCCCCTTGACAGGCAGCCGTCGCGGACATCCCAATGCTCAAAACTATTATATTTTAGGAGAGGGTTTGACGGGTCGAAGGTAGACCTGACGGGGCAAAGGTAGGCCGTCAACCAAAACATTTGGCCACAAGACTGATAAATCAAATATCGACCACTCAACTCGTCCACTCACAGCTGCTGTTTATATAATAAGCTTCTGCAAGAAACGAGCACAGTACACCCGGCCACAGCTGTCAAGCACATCCTAATGATAAAACTGTGATATTTTGGAAGAGGGTTTGGCGGGCCAAGAGTAGGCCTGACAGGTCAAAGGTTGGGCGACGAACAAATTATTTGGCCTCGATACTGTACGTAATGAATCAAGTACGTATCGACCACTCAACTGGTCCAAGTCACAACTGACGTATTCACACCCGGCCAGCCGGCAGTCAGGGCACGGTGCAAGCACGCCCGAGGCCGTCCCCGACACAGTCGGGATCGGAGATCACGATGAGGTAGTTTCGTCCCGTGAGGTGAACCTCATCTCGCGCTAGCACGAATAACGCAAAAAAATACGTCTAAGAACGCTGAGGAGCGCTGAGAGCACAGGGCCAACAATATCGTGTGTATATTATACAACTTTCCCCTTCGGGATGTGGGTGACATGAAATCCCGGGGGCGTCGCAAGGCGAAAAGGGAGTTAAAGGTAACACTCGTGTAGCTGTTCTTGGTGGAAACGGGAGCGATGGGTTAGCGTATTGCTTGAACGAAAGAGTAATAGTCGGCAGAAACTGAGTGCTATGGCGAATACTTCTCCATGCACGCGGTACATTGGGTTGACTACTATACCGTCACTATACACCACTACCACTACTACGCAGATAGATGTAGTACCGGTAGAAGCAGCCTGCACTCTACAAAATACTACCTGGTACACTAAAATACGACGACTTCTAAGTTGTACTGCTGACCAAACGCTCATACAATACACATACAACCTCATGGTAAACAGAGAGGTAAAATAACCACGCGGTACCATGGATGGGTTGGGACATGACTACTATACTGTTGCTATACGCCATCACCAGTAAGTAATACGTAGATGCAGTACAGGTATAGAAGCAGCATGAATAAATATTACTGTACACTACTATACCTAATACTGCTCCTGTAATACTAAAACTTCCATACAACGGCGACGTAGCACGCAAGCGGTACCACTACTGCGCAGATAGATGTACGGTAGTAAAGGTAGAAGCAGCATGCACGCTACAAACTACTACCGGTATATTTCTCGGCTACATCAATACTAATGATTTTGTTTCGGAAGTGGGAGCCCATTCCCTGAGTTGATTGCTGTGTCACGCGACTTTGCCCACCTAGAGCATGTGCCACGGGGCCCGGTAGGGGTCAACGTTTGCAACATACTGTGGACGCCGCCCCCCAGCGGGCCCCGCAGCAGGAAGGGGGATGTCGTTGACTTGACATCTCAGGGGTATCGCAAGTTCAAATTGGGGGGAGCATCATCATCATCAGTCATCACTATTTACTCCGAGTATTGCTACATAGTGCTGTGTGACAGGACGAGGTTTGAGGACGTGTGTTGTATTTTAAATTGTACTTCTGCTGTCTCCTGATGAACACTGCACAAACATACTATACGAACACCGCTGTTGTAATGCTGCTGATGCTGCAGGGCGCACCGTTGTTGCGCGTCGCTTTTGAAATATGGAGGAAGTGTGAGTTCGTACAAATTGTCGTCCTGCCCCTGCGCAGCATCCAATTAATTGCACCTTTCTCGAGATCATGTATGTGTTCGTTCCTACTTCCTAGGTCGGCAGGAATCACATCTCACACACAAAAAAAGCGCTATGCGTGGTCACCACTAAAGGGGGAGCTTGATGAACGACTGTTGCCGTGCCGTGGCCGCCTCCGTAGAGAGCTCGAGGGAGGGTGTGATCAGACATGATACAGCAGCAGCCAGCAGCAGACAAAAACAACTTTAAATTTGTGGGGGCTCCATTGTCCTGTTTGGCTCTAGCAGGTCGGAATGACTGCCGTAGTTATTTGCCAGAATTCTCGACTTCGGAGGCCTAGAGCACGCGCCACGTACCTCGGCCGGGGCTCGCATTTGCGCCGTGGTGTACACGCGGGCTTCCTGTGTGCCACGCAGCCTAGAGTGTGAGAGAAGACCCGCGACCGGATGAGAAAAGTAAAGTATTCCGGAAAAAAAGTCAACTTGGTACAAAGTAACGCAAGGTTCCCCTTCGGGATGTGGGTAACGTGAAATCCTGGAGGCGTCGCAAGGCGAAAAGGAGTCACAGGTAACATACGTATAATAGCTGTTCTTGGCGGAAACATGAGCCATGGGTTAGCGTATTGCACGAAGGAAAGAGTAATAGTAGTCAGCAGGAACTGAATACTACTCTTTCCGGGCTGAATACTACACTACTGTCATGGTCCCTCATAGACGAAGGACATAGCGATGTCGATGCTGCCCAGGGCACTCTTCTTCTTGGTATAGTTCTTCTTGATGCTTATCTCACTGGAGAGCTCAAAAAGGGTACATGAACAGAGTGCGACAAGGGGGGACAGTCGAGCGTCAGATTGTCCCCTGAACCGCGTATCTGCATGCATATACATGTAGTATTAGTCTCCGTCGTTGTTTCTTTTGATTTTCATCTCCTTAGAAAGTACACAGCAGTGTGAGTGGTAGTCAGCCACATTGACGCTATCAGCATCAACAATATACTTGGCAGAAGAAAAGCTTGAATTAAACAAAAATAAACATTCAGGGTAGGTCAAAACACACTCTTTTCCCTACATACATATATGCTGGGATGTCCGGCACCGTCTTCTTACCTCGCAAGCCGATGTCCGGCACCGTCTACTCGTACTTGCACCGTGTTTGTCATCGTGGCCACAGCTATTCGCGGTTGCTCTATCAAGCAGCAGTGCGGTTGCTGCTTTCAATCTTAGCTGAGATTGTATTTGTTTATTTATTTGAAAATCGCTTTTACTTTCCGGCTTCACCTCGTAGGAGGTTTTACCTTCAGTGGTCTTCTGAACAAGCCGTGGTCACAGGTGTCATTCCTTCCTCCCCCCGGTACGCGCCTTCATTTGTTAACGCGCATAGGGTTCACCATTATGCGCCTTCATTTGTTAACGCGCATAGGGTTCACCATTCTCACTGCTCGTGGATTTTCATCGAATGAATGTTGCTAACTCACGCTCTCGTGCTTTTCACTATTTGATCAGTTTTTATGCTGTAGTATCCATTCGGTGAGACTCGAACCCACAAAATTGGTATTGATAGGCACGCGGACCAACAAGCCATCCGGAGACAATTGTATCGTTCATCCTCGCTCTGATACTTGTATCATATGATACGTACACCGTCTTCTGTCGCGTTTAATACTGCTAAATACGACGGGTCAGTTTATTTTCCTTGCAAAAGAAGTAGAAGGGAATGTTTAATGATACAAAATATAAGTACGTACAAGGATATATGTGAAAACAAATCCTGGACTCACACTGCCCCCCCTCCCCCTCGGTCGGCCAAAAAAAAACAGTTTTGTTGTCTCGAACAAATTACGTATTTCGGAGCTTTGTTGACGCCAGTTGGCCAGCAAGACGTGGTCGAAACGTTGCACCTAAGCCGTACGTGCGTTGTTGATAAGATCTTGCTTATGTCGTGCCATGTGTGTGTTAGTTAGGTTTGTTATTCAAGTTAACTTATGTATTTTTTATTTACACTGTTTAATCTTAGTTCAATTACTGTTGTTTGGGGTTTTTGCAAAAATATTAGGCTGACCATGGCTGGCAACAATATATCGAAATGTTTGTTCCAACTTGATCAAACTTGAACAAACCAGCGCCCCCAAGATGTGGTCGGAAAAGCAAAAACAATATAAAAAAAAAAAAAAAACGGTAAAACGACTTGCTTGTTGATAAAAGTATGACGCCCATCGCTTTTGGGTGAACACATTATTTGGAACCGTCCACCACACTGACACTGACTGGTCTACAATAACCCAACCGAACGCTACATGAATAAATGGCGCACACAGGCAGATGACCAACACATACGACAAATAAAGGGTGACTTGGAGCAACCCACTCAATTGTTCCACCGACCCCTTCCCCTCCCTCTTGAGCAAGTCTTACGCGAAGCTTCGGCCGTTTATCTTCAAAGCGGCTTGCACACAAAGGCTGTGCTGTATAACCTTGCATGTCGAGCGTTTTTGGCTACCGCCGGCAAGCTCAGGATTCTTGCAGCCAGCAGAAACCATACTGCACCATGGCGCAACAACGCTTGAGCTTGGTTCATTCCCCCTTGAATCGGGATGTTTTGAGGACCGACACAACCGAGACGGAGGTGTGCGTGCACGTGTGTGCGCGCGGATGATAGGAAAGCGGGGGGCGCTCGTCGTGTGTCTCACCTAATCTCGCAGCGTTTTTCAACGATTTTAAAAAGTAATTGGTCTCGCCGCGTTATACTATAACGTACATCAGTGACTTTTACAGCAGGGCCTTGTGGTGTACTGAGCTCAGGTAATATGCCTGATCTATGTTGCCTAGGCCAAGGCTGCCAGATTTTGGGATCAGGTTGCACCAGATAATGGATCAGGCGTTGTTTGTTCGCCTATATACAGAGCAGTCCACAGTGGAGCGCTGTTTCTTTCATCTCTGAACTCTGAATGCTCTGAGCGATGATGGAGTGACTTGATAGTACCCAGTACACAAGTACTTTCGTCCCCAGCAATCCCCAGTTTAAGGTCAAGTGATATGTTGTGTACAGGAATTAGTGTTGAGTAGATGTTTACAAACCTGGCAGAATTTAGTGAACTTAAAAAAATGACCCCCCATCCGCCTCTGTGTCGGTTCTTTGTAGGATGCAGCTGACCCTTCGCGCTTGGTGCAAGCAAAGCCTGCCTGGTCGGTGAAAACCCGACGTGCTCCGTCCCGGCATTGTGACGCGTTCTACGATAGAGGTATCCCCTTTCCGCTGATTGTTTTTCTGATTGACGGGATTCCTCAACCCAAAATCGTCGGAATGTAAATCTTGTTTCGAAGTATGACGTATTTGTATACTTGGGCCATGGGATTATTCATCGGGATTCTATTTGAGTGTTGCTGAATTCAGGTTTCGGGTGAGATATGGAGCCCCTTAAGTGAGGAGTCCCAGAACATTTAGTGTGAACCTCTATCGTAGAACTCGTCTTGTAGGGATGCGAGCATCTATGGTCATACGACTACGGCCATGCATGATAATGAGTACACCCCCCTCCCCCCCCCCCCCCCCCCCCCTTCCCTCGGCCGGCTCAAAGAAAAAAGGGCAGTGTAGGTCCAAGATTATTTATTTCACTTAACCTTGATACCTATTAATAGTATGAGAAAAAATATCGAAAAAATGAAATGGGGTATGTACCGGGACCCACACAAATGTGTAAGTAAATGAACTGCTTCATGGTGGCCTCGCCGCCGTGGGGGGGGGGGGGGGGGGGAGTATTTCCTAGGCATACATACGTACAGCACTGGTATGATACAACTCTGAAATTTAGAATCGAACTCGAGTGAGGAAAAACAAAGTCAGGAACGGCGGGAACCTGAAAACATATAACAAAAACGAGCGAAACGAAAATCTGCCCAAGGCAACAGAGAGGTGTGGTACGGGCATCAGGCAGCATCGGATGACGAAAGGCACGTTCACGCATCTCTTGCGGCCGCGACCTCGTGGCGCCCAGCCACGAGCCTCTAAGTTAGAGTCGCCTTGGCCTTTCGCAGTCTTGTCGGGTGTGACAAGCTCGGTGTGGTAGCCGAGATAAAGAAAAAAACAACAACCCTGTCCGAGAATCGGCTGTATACTGCATGCAGCCTGCCGCACTACAGCTGAAGCCATTCTGCTGCTGCTGTGTAGAAATCGAAGGAAGACGTTGCTGTCTGCATCTTGAGTACATATTCGGAACCCAGCAGAGCACAGCAGGGGTCCCATGTATGTTCGTATCGACGACACCGCCTGCGCTCGGCATGAGCGGTGGCTGTGCTGCTGCCTGTGCTGTGTGGATGACCCCCGCCGCTACACCCCGCCGTTGTCGCTCACCTCTGCTGATGAGCAGCTTTCGCCCCAAGAATGTCCGGCAGCCCGCGGCGCGTTCAGGAAGTTGCGTTTGGAAGGTTGCGCTGCGGAATAAAGCAATGTCCTCGTCAACAAAAACAGGGCTCGGCCATCTCGATCAGGCAGCCAATTTTTCGGCCGCGTGGAAGTTTGTGATTCGTGATTTTCGCTCATAGGAAGATTGACTGGTAGGTGCTCACATAAGAAGCCCAACCAGTCAAAAAAAACATTGACTTAAGAAGTGGTACCTCTACCGCGGGATTGCTCGACAGATACAAATGTCTTAGGCTGTGCGAATTCCTAGCGACAGCAGTCAACATCTCCCGACTGTGAAGCCTCCACCTAACAATCAGCACATCAAACTACAGACAAGACCATATTGTTCACGTTTCACGGCATTTTTACAAAGCGAGACATGGTCAATACCTTGCCATTGTACAGCGACACATAACTATGAACTGATTTTCGAATGAATATATAACATGTTGTTTGTCTTGTCTCTGAAGCCGCTTTTTGATTGCCGTATCCACCAAATAACGTATACCACCTGTACATACATATTATAGACTAATGATAGATGTAGAATATCCAATACTTCAACCCAAGGTGGGCTGTGTAAACTATCCACCCCCCCCCCCCCCCCCCCCTCTCGAAGCGGTTGAGACGGTTGACGGATATCCATGTACGGCCGCAAGTGCCGACGTGTTTACCCAAACTTGGTCTCAATGCCCCCAACTCGTCACGACCCAGACATTGGTTCCTGTAGTAGGACGTACACGCGAACGTGTTTCGGTGAATGACGCGTTAAAAGTGAGGTCTGAACCCATGCCCTGCCCACGACGCCAATACGAAAGTGTATTGGCGATTAAAATGAAAATCAATCACTCAACCCAGGGTTAAGCCGCGTGGCCCCCTACTACACCACTGTAGGTTGCTCGCATAAAACGTGAAACCACAAATCTTGGGAAGCCCACTACTAATAGTATTGAAAATGCCGTGTTTTTCGTACTTTCTACAGCTACCGACCGGTTGAATGATTTCCACCACCATAGCAAAACTCTTACATCCCGACCGCCCCGGCGTATTCGAGACATATTGCCATGGCGCCTGCTCTGCGAGCTACAATAGTGTCCGCTCGTCCGCTTTTGATAACTTCGCCGTAACTTTGCAATATATCACAAATACGTCAGGTGTTCGTCCGTTCGATATTTCAACAGCATGGCGTACGACATCCTGGTGATGATGATGGCGGGATTGGCTATCTCCTTGGTGTCAGAAGCAAAATCAGCCCCATGCCCAGCGACTACTGTTTCCGTAAACGTGACGTCAATCACCGACGTTCAGGACCTTAGTGACGCCTTAACCTGTACGGGGGAGAGTTTTGTTAACGTCACGTGGTATCCAAGCTTGACCATTGCGCAGACGATCAACGTGTCGAATAGGAAGGAGGTTACCGTCACTGGGGTTGGACATCCCATCATTCGTGGAGCGTTGGTCGACGGCAACGATCATGAGATTTTCGCCGATGCTGGAGACGGAAACGGCACTGGAATATTCTCCGTGTCTAACGGGTCTACTCTCCGCCTAAACCATTTGGTGCTCGACGGAGGGAACGCAAAATACGGGGGGGCAGTTGACCTGTCTTCTTCTAGCACCCTGTTTGTATCCAATTGCACCTTTGCAAACAACAGTGCTTCGAAGGGAGGTGAGCCAACCGACTTGTCAACTGATTTGCAATACAAATGCCAGGCTGAGCCCAAATCTGGTATATAACACATCCGGCGTCCTTAACGAACTCCACGCTGGGCCATTCTGTTTGGATATTTATACCTGGTGTATATTCGATGGAGTAGTCGCCGCGCCCGGATAACAGTGAATGGCCAAAATACGAAAAGCCATCACCATGAGGGACTTCCCATCCGTTTGTTGGAGACGTTGGTCGTTCGTTACTACACGCCCAAGACCGGCACGATATTTGCAAACAAATAGCCACACGATCAACGCGTATGACCCAAGGAGTCTCAGGGCACAGCAGCAGTAAACGAACACAATTCATGCTTTCGAATCAACTGGAACTACAGCTGTAGTGCCATCGAAGGCGGCCTCGGTGACCGAAGTTTGTCGCAGAGGACATCATCTTGGACCTGGTATCTCCATGATCCCGACGTCACAATGCATGTGTCTAATTATACTGCTGTGAAATAAATTATGAAATACGTCAGCTGTGAGTTCGACTGATTAAATTATTGATACTCAACTTGGCAAGCTGCGTAATACGCCTCGTCTAAAAGCCATTTTTTACTGATTTTTACAAGTTTCTGAGAAGCCGTTCGCGCGTATTCTGCATGTACGTAGTTCCCTGTTAAGGATATAGATCAGTGACTCCCCTGGATGCTACCCGGGTCAACAGGGATATTTTCATAACCACTCTGCCCACTGATACTATATAACCCGAATGAGGGAGAGTAATATGACGTTGCAATATGTTGAAATGTTTTCGGACCAAGTGACTTCACAAATATTGATTGAATTATGTCGAGTTGTTGGATGAGAGTCTACTGTTGTTGTATATGTTTCTAAATGTCAGGATTTTTTTTCGCGGATGCGCTGCTGCTGCTGCTGCTGCTGTGACACCTACGTTGTATTTGATATGGCTGGAGGTGGCATCTTAACACCTAAATCTGATGTATTACATACCAGTAAATCATTATATAAGCAGCAAGAAGGAATTTACCGAGAAGCGTGTCATCACCAGCATCGACATGCCTGTGTCCATCTCTATGAGGCACTTCGTTACAATAGCCAGTTTTTACAGTATTTATAAAACTATCAGCACTTAGCGGTACGAGTAGACAGGTATCTACTGTTTGGTCTGAAGATCGTGCTTGCAACTAGTAGTGCGTAACATTGAGTTACCTTCCGACTACATGCAGGGTATTGTACTTTTGTTTTTTGTGTTTGTCTTAACGTGTCTTTGTTAGGCATGTATACTTTGGTGCCTGCCCACCTTTCCTTCTTACCTGATCAATGACATGTTGATGTGGCGCCCGTGTTTTTTTTTTTTTCATCTTTGAAGCCTCTTTCGGTGTCTCCCCGGCATAATTTCGCCACTCGTTGAACGCGCTAAGGACCCCCTTGTCTTTTCAAGCAGGTGCCATATATGCCTCCACCTCGGAACTCTACGTCACCGGCAACACCTCGTTCAGTTTCAACTCAGCTCAGTTTGGAGGTAAGACACGATCCGATCATTTCAAAGATCGGGCGGCGCTATACTACGAGATACACCATATGATGCAGCAAGACGAACGGGTAAATTTAGCTACCACAGCGCGGGCACAGTTATAAGAGACACGTAACAGCAGATATCGTGCTATTTCGGCAACGAGAGTACATAGTCTGTTCTGCGGAAAGTGCCTCTCTTCACACGTGACCAGTCGGCTACCTCCGACAACCCTCTCTTGAAAGAGGGAATCAATATAATCCCTCTAGATAGAGAGTGGCAAAAAATATAAAACAGAATTTCAATAGAAATACGTCTTCATTGCACGAACGAAGGTTCAAAACCACAGATTGACCTCGAGAGAGCGCGGGAAAGTTGGCCAAACACCAAGAGGCTGACCATTTGAGCTGCAAGTGTCTGTATAATATTCTGTTTTTTTGCGTTAGAATCGACATTTAAGGTTAAGGTCAGGAATGGGGTTGGGGCAAGAGTAACCCTAACTAATAGGATTCTGCGTGAACGTAGCTCAGCGAAATATTAGAGCGCTACTGGTAGCACTTCGATGCACCACAACGCCAAATATACCATAAACCCTCTATCGATGCTTTTGAATTAGCGTACGAGCGTACCGGCGTATATTAGCACATGTCAGATAGGAAGTCCATTGTCGCCTCCCTGTTGCTATAGATATGTGTGATAACACTCCTGCAAAATTCAACGGTAAACACTATTCAGCAGTTTATAAGGCCAGACCAAACGGGGGTAAGATTCCTGGCAACGTATGTTTTAATACAGGTATTGTCGTTGCGCTGGGAAAGATCGGGAAATATTGTGTTTAGTTGGAGCTTTGTCGCATGCACGAATATCGGCCCAAACATCGACGCCCGCAGCACCGACCGCCGAAACACCGTTATCGTGCCGATGGCTCATGGATGAGCTTTGAAGTATTCGCCAAATAAGAAGGGCTCATATGATATTTTTTATGTCACCACGTGGGATATGGTGTATGAGCGGTACTTGTAACCGAGCGTCGCTAGGTTCACCCATCAATGTAGCGCGGTTACGTTATATAGTATACGAATCGCAGTCCAGAGCTGGAGCGAGCGTTAAAAAAATATTTCCCGACCAAAGACTCTTCCTTCTTTCGGTATTTACTTTACTGCGTACATAAAATGCCAATAGCACACCTGGTGAGTTTGTGGTTTAGAGATACTAGTGGTACGACCACGGCTCCGCCAGTAGCGCTAGCCTTGCGTTGCTTGTAGTGTGTTGTGGTGTACCACTCTGCACGGAAATGTAAGGACTACCGTGCGGGGTGGTATCAATCCGGGGGAAGTCCGTTTTTGTCCCTGGGTTGTTGGAATTGTGTATGTATGCAGGTATTTATCATGCGGGAACGGGGGATTATCTTCCCCGGGTGCGGTGGAACCTCGACTATGAGCCACAGCCTAATATTAGATCAGCCAGCAGGGTTGGAATTTCCACGCCATGCGGGGCGGTGTCGACTCGGGAGGTGTATGTTTTCATCTCCAGGTTGTTGGAGTTATAGACGTATGGAAATGTTTCTTATCTGGTGATGGTAACTTATCATCTCCGGGTACGGCGGAATCTTGACGTTGTCCCAAGGGTAAACTCTCACCGCACGCTGGCTCCATGAGCCCCAGTACCAAAAATAACAGCCAGTGAGGTTGGGGTTTCCACACCTCGCAGGGCGTAGTCGACCCGGGGAGATTTTCGTTTTCGTCTAAGGCCTGTTGAAAATGTAGATGTATATGGAAGTATTTACAATACGACTTGCCGTGCGCTGGCTCCATGAGACATGAGACCCAGCCAACCGTAAATCGCCAATGAGGTTGGGGTTTCCATCGATTGCGGAGCGATATGGATCCGTGGGATGTCCGTTTTCGTATCCGAACTGTTGGAGTTGTAGATGTAATTATCTATGATCCGGGAATGTGCCCTTACAGTCCTCGGGTGCAGCAGGACCTCGACGTTGTCCCGAGGGACAACTCTCGCCGCGCGCTGGCTCCATGAGACCCAGCCAATCATAAATCAGCCTGTAGGGTTGGGGTTTCCACATCTTGCGGGGCGGTACTGACCCGGGAGATGACGGTTCTCGTCCCCGGATTTGTTCAGGTTTATTGATGTGGGGAAGGGTTTTCGATCCAAAGATGGGACATTATCGTCCCCAGGTGCGGCAGAACCTCGACGTTGTCCCAAGGGGCAATTCTCGCCGCGTTCTGGCTCCATGAGCCCTGCCAAAAGTAAATCAGGCAGTGGCGATGGAATTTTCATACCTTTTGGGGCAGTATCGACCTAGGGGGTGTTCGGTTTCGTCCCCGGGTTGTTGTTGTACATGTATGGAAGGATTTAGTCCGGGGGTGGGACCATATCGTCTTCCGGTGCAGCGGAACCTCGACGTTGTCCCGAGAGAAAATTCTCGCCGCGGGCTGGCTCTATGAGCCCCAGTCATCCATAAATCACCCTGTAGGGATGGAGTTTCCACCCTTGCGGGGCGGTATCGACCAGGGGGGTGTCCGATTTCGTCCCGCGTTGTTGGAATTCTGTATGTGTGGAAGTGTATATGATTCGGGGATGGGACCCTGTTGTCCTCGGGTGCTGATGGCTTCATGAGCCCTATCAATCAGCAATTAGCCAACAGAGGTAGGGCTTCCACATGCTGCATGGCAGTGTTGATCCGTGGCTTCGCTGTTTCTTTCTGTGGTTGGTTCAAATAGTTGATACATGATGAGACTTCTGATCCGGGGATGTCTGTCAGCACAATTTTCTAGGAAGAATCAGCGGCCTCTGGTATGCACTTACCCATCCAATCAGTTGCCAGATTAGACTTGAAAATCAAAAATAGTAAGTCGGCAGCAAGGATGGCTTGAGGGCCGTCGGAAATGCCTCGGGTTCGTGCCACGGCTACGGC
The DNA here is from genome assembly GCA_031763025.1 of Macrocystis pyrifera. Taxonomy (NCBI): domain Eukaryota; class Phaeophyceae; order Laminariales; family Laminariaceae; genus Macrocystis; species Macrocystis pyrifera. Next base: position 9,189,813 of record JASSKH010000016.1, on the reverse strand, counting down.
TCGGCACGGCATGGAACCCGATGTTATGGCACCTAGCCTCCCTACCCATGAGGTAAGGCGGGGCTGAAACGCTTTGGATCTCACTACCGTGTTGACAGACAGATCGGCAGACTGACAGCATTTATTGTTAAGAATGTACCGGGTGCGCTGTAAACCTGGATTCAAAGTACCACACGACCCGTCGTCGCGCTATATTTCTTAGGACGAAAAGACTTACACTATCCGCTGTGTATGGTCAGGTTCCCTGTACGCCTCTGCGAGTTCCTATGTCGAAGTGGACGGTAACAGCATTTTTGGCAACAACTTCGCCATGGTCGACGGAGGTGAGGGACGTGTTGGTGTTAGAAGAGGTATTCCTGCTTCCTGTTGCTTGGCGTACTAAAACCAACCTACGTTCCGTAGCTACGAAAAAACAACGATAACGTTCTTCCCTCAGCTCCTTCTCCACAAGTCTAAATTATGGTACGAATCAAGGTCAGCATGCCGTTGGAAAAGTCGCCCAACCACATTCAGTACATAAGTGCTGTCGCTATTTCCAAGCACACCTGAACTCTGTCAGCGACGTCGGCATTCGCTGCACCAATTGCGATAACATTTTCCACTCGCCCATGACCTCCTGAAAAAATTCTTTAAAAATCATATCTTCAAATTTCCCAGCCCTAGCAGTGTCGGCGTTAAAGAATACACAAGGGGGTGCGATCTGCTGCGCGGTGCACATGTGGGGCCATCGGTATGATTTGCTCCGTTTGTCATAATGGCTCTTGGTTCTAGGAACCGCAATACCTGTATTTGAAACGAAACGTATTGTTTAAGGCCCTATCCGAACACTGCATACGTACCTGCATCATCGACATAATATCAATTATTCGTCATGCCACTCTCGGCGTATTTGGTTCCTTGTTGACGATATGATTCGACTGTAAGACCAGTCCGGATAGCACGGTCACGCAGCGATCGCTTTCGTCGTCCTCGGTCGAGTAGGCTGAAGGTGTTCGCGACTTTATGTTGCCTACTGACAGGTGCTATGTATATCCACGAGAACTCCTCTATACACATCGACGGCAGCACGTTATTTGTCAACAACGAAGCCGAGGAGGGCGGAGGTGAGACGTGTCTCGTTTGTGGTGCGATAATATTTATTTCAGTGGGAGATTTGGCAGCGCTTGGATATCACAAAGGTCATCGAAGCCGTGCTGCCTCTCTTGTGATATTGTGCCTTAAGTGCGTTATTTTTTATTATCAATAGGCCTGAAGATATCGGCATCCACGTAAACCACTACGAAGTGGTTTCCATGAACAGCCAGAAACCATCTGCACTGGTGTCGTTGGGTATCAGTTGCCATGACACTGAAGACAGTGTCAAGCATTGGCAGACTTGACGGCGGGCGATACTTGCATATGTGTAGATGTAACCTGATAATGTTGTGGTTACTTTGGTGCTGTTAAACATCGCCCAATGTTCCGCACCTATTTCGACAATGGAAACAAGGAAGTACCGTTCAAATGCCGGCCCGAACTAGGTAAAATCGGAACACCAACGCTATGTACACCACAGGGTAGACCTTCCCGGTGGCTTTGTCTCTTACTTATGTGTATGCAGAGGTATCATGCCAAACGAGTTCAAGCAGGAATCAGAAAAATGCATGGGCTCCGGTGTTTGGGGTATCCGTGTATTCTGAGATGGCTGTCAACTGCCTGCACCTGCACACAGGTGCCATTAAAGCATATTGGAAGTCATCCATCAACATCAGCGGCAGCGCGTCCTTTGTCAACAACACGGCCTGGAGGAACGGGGGTAAGAACAAAGGTGTAATGGCTTTTCGTCGCCATACTTCGTAACAGTTCAATCAATGAGCTCTCTCTGCTGCGATCCACCGGAGACTCCCACCCTGGTGTTGTGGGGTCGTTCACGACGAAAGGGGTATCCTTTCTCTCTGCGAACAACCAAAAACGTTTCTCCAATCCTGGAAACAACCTCCTTGCGTCCTCACCTCTTTGTTCCAAGATTAATAGTGGAATACGCTGTTTCAAGTTCGGATTTTTATTACCCTGAAAAAGCTCGATAATCTCAAAGGAGGATATATATCTATTAATAGATGTTGATTGATCTCTAAAGGTATAGGCGCAGCTGGCACGGGAACGCGTGGCTGACTCCAGACATGGAACGGAACTCCTCTTATATTACATCCTCTCTGTTGAATTGACTCGCCTCACATGCAGTATAGGGTTCCACCTGACGAGTGGCATTGGTGGGCACACATTACCCCGATATCCCAATACCCTACTGCCGGAATCCCTTCCCAGCTTGGAACTCCCCAATCTTCCATGGATCTTATATGTCGTGTTTCTTGAGTACAATCAACATCCCCCTACTCAATATACACGACCATACTAATATCCCCCCTGCTCTTGTGCAAGATCGATATTCCCCTCAGCTCTGTACATGAAAATGTACGACATCGCAAGGCTGATATACCTCAATAAAAATATCAACTCGAATAAACTTAGAAAGTCAAAAATCCAATCTGTAACCCAAAAATCAAATTCTTGAATCAACACTCAAATCCTCAAATCTGTATTCAAATACTCAAATCCCCAGCCTCTCTGTTACAAACACATAAAACTCTCGAAATCCAATGCCAGGTAAAACGACATTCTTCTCGGATTCCGTCAGGTAAAACGGCATTTTCCGCGGAATTGGTCCGAAGATATTCAGTGGAATCTCGTCGACTTAGTACAGTGACCTCCGCCCCCCCCCCCCCTCGCCAAACGCTACTGGTGTCTACAGGCACACTATCATAATCATTCGTATTGTCTCCACCGTGCACGCTCGAAATCATCAACTTACGAATTCGGCGAGACTTCAATCCCCGACCCACCCTAGGGAATTATATAGCACTACCTGCTAGACCACTCAGTCAGTACTGACTTTGAACAAAAGCACAAATTTTTAAGAACCAAAAAAATCAAACTCTCAATTTCCGAAGTACTACCCAAACCTTCCAAATCAGAAAACATTTCATATGAACCGCACACGCCCCCAAGCGCTTCATAGTCTCTCTTTAGTCTCGCCAAAAACCGATCCCTCTATTATTTAGGAAATTAATGCAAATCATGGAAAAATATCACAGTAGCCATACTCATCAAAAATAAAATTAAGCCAAGAAATTATATGCCAGAGATCGCAAGGAACCCCGTTCCCCCGGACAAGAGTCTCCCCTTATCCCCTACTCCCGCCATAGATACACAGATCGCGACGGTAATGCGAGATAGCATACGTTCCTTCACTTTAATTTTATTTGATTTGAAACTACTCGAAAACTCCAATAACTCTCGCGGAATCCAAATCGACCAGAAAAACAATTCCAAAATACAAGCAATGAAAATATTCATCCAGATTCAAAGGCAACCACATTTCAGTAAGAATCACCCCGATGCCCCGAACACTACTGCTGTTGCCTCCGCCACGGCTGCCTCTCCGTTCGGTCTCATGGCGTCACCGCAGCTCGGGTCATCCAGCTATTCCTCCTGGGTGAAATCAAACGTCGCCTCCGCAGCATTGACCCGGCATACAGAAGGGATGGGACGTGCATTCGAGCGAATAGGTCTGCATAGGGTGTTTCGCTCTTTTCACGCATGCACTGCTCGCAAACTCCTCTTTGGTATAGTTCAACTTCTCAAATGCTACTGCAAATAAACAGCTACTTGTCAACGAGAATATCTGATCCCACTATCAACCCCATGTATTCCTCGACCACTATATACTGCAGTACGTGCTTGATGAACACATACAGCAGTGCCAAGTCAACCGTTTTCGTCTCAGCTCACAGTACCATACTACTTTGCTATACTACACCGTCCGCAAATATCTTGCCTTTGGCACGTAACAAGTGGCGCGGGTCGTGCTACACAGCGATACACCAACCCAACAACTCAAAAACGAGATACCAGCATTCAAAGATGTAAATATGTGAATTGCCGCAAACAGACGTGTTGCTGTAGTTGGGCACAAGGGTTCATCACATACACCTCTTCCTGCTGTACTTGCTCGGTTCTGCCAGCATCAGACCACACCAACGCAACGCCAAACTCAGCAAAAGGGTGGGAATATCAATCCTCTTACTGTATATGATACGCAATGACGTCAAAAAGGTGCACATGGGCGAAGGGTCTGCGTGCAGTCATTGAGCTCACATCATACGCACGTATCCCAACTAAATTCTAGAGTGCATTTCTTTACCCTGCTCATTTCCTACTCGTACTCGTGTCGATGCCCAACCAGAGCCCTCGACCAGTCAACCATAAAACAGACAGACGTCATAGTCCTGCAGTGCGTCTATAGGAAAGCTTCAGTGAGGGAAGCTATACGTATACGTATACGTCTGTGCGTCTCATTTCATTTCCAACATTCTCAAATAAATCTGAATCTCCAATATTCGCAGATTCTCTACCATTCTTAAAACCAATCAATCTAAAAACGGAAAACACCACAGCAATCAATCAACACAGAAAGTCAAACGTGCCTGGTGCGGACATAATTCCTTGCCGGTGGCACCTCGATCCCTTCTCCTTCATCCTCTCTCTTGGGGCAGCGCATCCCCAACAGATGATGTAGACCCCTCCCCCTGCGCCCATCTTCACTCTCTCCCTCGTCGCCTTCCTCGGGGGCAACGTCCCCCCTCATCAACCACCTGCGGGCGTGGTGCTTCAGCAGTCCAGGCAAACGATTCTGCCAGAACACTTCCAGCGTCGCTCCCGCGGTCTCCACCTTCCCTCCCGGCTCCTGCCGTCCAAACTCCCTCTTTCATCATATAATAATATACGTTCTACATTTACGTCGCCAGCGCGCAGCGAACCCACAGATTCAGGCAGATGCCTGGCTATCCCGGGGTGTTACAGCAGCGACGGTTACGCGGCGGTCGAGACGACGGCGGCGGTAACGGTGCTTACTGCATGCGCTTCATCGTCGCAACATAAGTGCAGCAATCCTCTGACTGCTGACGTTGCTGATGGTGCTGCTGGAGCTGCTACTGTCCCTGCAACTACTACTCTCCAGCGTCTTCGCCACCAGTGCCAAGCGATTCTACCAGGTCCGGCTCAAACTTGGCCCCGCTGGGATCGCTGCTGCTCTTCTGGTGCGGCATCTCCTGACTCTTCTCACACACACGTCCTCTACCCCAGGACCTCGATCTCATCTTCAAAATACACACACGCTGGCTCCCTCACGAAACACATAATCTAAAAAGAACAGACATGCTGGAAGCAGGTTCCCGCCTACTTGGGTTGGCCAGGGCTACGCTTGCCAATAGAAGATCACCGGTATCCCACTAGTGTGTTGATTGATCTCTAAAGGTACAGTCGCAGCTGGTACGGGAACGCGTGGCTGACTTCAGACATGGAACGGAACTCCTCTTATATTACATCCTCGCTGTTGAGTTGACTCGCCTCACATGCAGTATAGGGTTACACCTGACGAGTGGCATTGGTGGGCACACATTTCCCCGATATCCCAATACCCTACTGCCAGAATCCCTTTCCAGTGTGGAACTCCCCAATCTACCATGGATCTTATATGTCGTGTTTCTTGAGTACAATCAACAATAGACTTTATATATATATCATGGTTATTGATCGATCGCACGTATGATAAACATAAATTCTCCAGGAACGTCGACGCCGTGCCCCCGACTTTGGAAAACACATCGTTTATCGTGCGCTGGAATCATTCGTCATCGAAAAACGGGTCCTAGGAGAATATGCGTCCACTGTTTGTATTTGGGATGGTGTGTGGTATTGACAGGGTTGGCGGTTAAAAACAACCGCAATTCAGTAGAAGTTGTGGTCAAACCTCGCTACGCGTTGAGTCCCGGCTTGGTGTTGTCGGGGTGTGTAAAACTTACTATGTGCACACATGAAAAATATAATAATAAAACGGAGCAAGGGGGCAACTCGTTTCCTGTTTGAGGCTCACTCCGACAACGATTGCCCGTGCGTAATAATATCGCCCACAAACATTCGAGGGATACCCCAACAGCATACCAGGTAGGTGAGTTTATTGCATCGGGTGTGATGCACTTAACTTCGGAGTAGCACACAAGCCTTCGCCACACTACGTTTAAGGTGTTCAGAACACCTACCTTACCCGTTGCTTGTATTCAGGTGCCTTGTACGCTTCAACGGGCTCCTCTATCAACGTCGATGGCAACAACAACTTTGTCGCCAATTTCGCCGGGAACAACGGAGGTGACACTTGTCTTGGGATATTGAGTCATGTCCATGCTTTCGTCGCTTGGCAAACGCTAACTTGTTGAACGGTGGCCAGTTGGAATGATGATGACGAGATAACATTTTCTCAGTAGATCAATCTCTACACACTTTCCCATAATCAGGGCTAACGTCCTGTTGCACGAGAATGGCTAAAGAACTACCCATAATAGGCAAATAAGCGCAGTACAAGAACCGATGCCTGGAGTATTCGCTGAACAATGTCATCAACGATAACATTATCTCAGTAGATCATCCTCTACGCATGTAGTCCTGATCAGGGTTAACATGCCGTTGCAGGAATGACAAACGAATTACCCATATTAAGCACAGCACAAGAAGCCGGTGCCTAGAGTGTGATGTCAGCACCGCCGGTGGTCACTGAATCTTGCAGGGACGGGTGTTACTATGAGAGACCATTGAACACTCGGAATGTTGGCACGCAAATTAGCTTGAGGCGGGTTTTGGCCTTGATGGACGGTTGTCTGATGTAAGGTGCGCATGTGTTGCCATACCTCGAGGATCGGCACCCCTCATCGTGATTGTATGTTGTCAATATGGTGTACCGCGAAGTACGGCGATATCGCTTATTCCGCCTCAAGTATGGCAAAATCGAATGTTCCACTTGAAGCCCAATTTGAACCGTAGCTACTTGGTCCACGCGACACTAATCCTTGGATATCATTCAGTCGGTATTCCTATTTTGGTGCGTTGCTTCGTATACATATGAGTGTGTTTATTCTATATAGATGAGTCGTGCCCGCCACCCGTCGGTGTGCTCCTTCTGGTAGGCTGATCACGACCTATGCTAAGTTTGCCGCAGGTGCTATGTCTCTGTTCAACAGCTCTTCCATCAAAATGGACGGCAGCAACTCCTTTATCAGCAACACTGCCGAGAATGACGGAGGTAAGAAGCTTCTTCAGATAAGAAACTAGACCATAGAACGAGAACCGCCACGTTTTGCGGTATTTCAAACGCCAACGATGTAGAAACACCCTTCTTTCAAAGTATTCTTGCAGCTCTTTCTAAAATTTCGATAGAGCCAATGATCGGGGGGAACGACATCCAACAAAGTGCATAATATTTTTATTAACTCCAAAGCACCAGCTACCGTACCTCGCATGAATTATAGTGTCATCTTAAGGTACACCGCGCCATTATAAAAAGAATATCCTCTGCCCTAAAACGTGTGTGGGTGGATGATATGCATATTTGGGTAAATGTAGCGTACTGTCGATACTGTGCCCTGCTGGATGGTTGTCGCTGAAAACAGCATTGCGCACCTTCAAAAGATAGAATCATTGTTTATTGGATTGCTGACATTGATATGGAATACAACGCTCAAGCATGTGCAGGAACGTCAATTATGTCCCGGTAGCTTTACTTGTGTGTAATATATATCGTACCTAGTTGAGAGTACAACCAGGTCTTATCACATAGTATGTGTATCGCGTTTTCGGGGTATACGCGTATGCTGAGAGCACTGGTGAGAGCTATTGTCTACCCGCAGGTGCCATGAATGCGTACCTTGGAGCAACCATCAACATCAATGGCAACGGTTCATTTGTCAACAACGAAGCCAAGGAAAGCGGAGGTAAGAATCCCTCAAAAATGCGTTGTTTTCATGCCGAGTTTAGTGTCACACTGCTGACCAAGCTCCACATGCATACATTTATGAACATATTTTGTTGCGTCGTTGTGTCGTCACACGTCCGATCATTGCTCGGCAGCATTCACGACCTCCGTATTATCGTGCCTATCTTCAGCTTGAAGCGCTTGTCTTTGCAAAATGAACATCGCGATATTTCGTGTCTACAGATTTTGTACGATCTCGGCTTTGGACAGGCTTTACGTGGTCGATACACCCGTCGGGGCTCATAATCTGCTGTCGGAGGGTCCACCTGTGATATCGCGGCAAACGAGTTGATTCACTGTAGATAAGTGGCGCGAGCAGCTGTTGGACGGGCTCGTGAGTTTCACTCAAAAAAATATATATGATGTTGAAAGGTCGCTCTCCCTGCGCCCAATGAAAAGGACGAAACAAGCATTATAGGACGAGTTGAGAAGGTTGGGGTGTGAGCGAAGAGAGCATAATAACCATCTTCGAACATATCGATTATACAGCGTGCTGACCGACCCACGGCTAAATGTTTTGGTGGTCGCTCGAGGAGACTGACCAGCTACTTCCTCGGTGCTATCGTTGATCGACCGACGAGAACTCATCGCAAAGTGTTTCTACGTTGGAGTATGATCTGTATTGTACCGACTTCCCAACAGGAACTACAAACCGCATTTTCGCTACCAAGTACCACGTACACGATACCTGGAACGTAGATAGAGCTCAAAATGCTGTATGTCAAGTTCGGGCTTCAATAGTCCACCATGCTAATGATCATTGACTACATAGGCTGCGTAATGCACCTACCCACAATATACAAGATTGTTACAGATCAGCGACACGAAAGACTACGTTACTGCTGTTGCAGCAAAGTCGGTAAACTACACTGCTGCCTTTACAGCAAACTACCTACTGTCAACACTGCCTGTATGTGGGTAGTATTTGTGACTAAGCCGTGCTACATGCTGTGTCCCGATTAGGCATGGGATCTGGGAGTACAAAAGGTACGACTTTAGTTCCACCCGTGTGTGGTTGCTACGTAGGTCTATGAGTATAGAGACTCAAACCAGAGCAGGTGCGCAATGTACTTCCCTGTTAAAAATCCGTCCTGTCGAACGTTTCCGCTTGTTGCACATGCGGCTTGTACCATGGTGGTGGAAGAGCGGGGCATATATTTTGCACCACCATACCAAACACACGCACACTGATGGGCCAATACTTGTCGTCAAACGCACCAACTACATAAGCCACACAGGAGTAGGCCGCACCTAGTTGTCACCGACTGCACTCACACATACACCATAGGAGGTAGCCGCATCTAGTTGTTACCGGCTGCACGCACACATGCATACAGACGGTATCGTTTTAACTCACAGGCGGGTCGTGTCGTATTACTCCGCGACTACCTCACCAAGGGGAAGCCTCACCCTCACGGAAGCATTAAAGTATCATCTCAGCTGATAATGCCTCGCCACACATTACTAAACCCCAATATCTGCATACCAGTATCGAGCGCCGTGTACCGCTAACACTTATTTCGCCAACGTTTTTGACATTCGTTCGTCAACCGTCCACACCCATACGAGTATCACTCCGGGTCAGACCTTCTCCATTTGAGTTTGGCGTGATGTACTCGACGTGTTGAATGTAGATTTGGAATAATAGCGTATACAGCGTCCTCACCCTACTTTTCGTGTGAAAAAGAACACTTACTCACACCATATGCTGCTGCCTATCGTTAGGTGCCCTGTTCGCATATGATGGCTCCTCTATCGCGGTCGATGGCAACAGCGCATTTAGGGACAACTTTGCCCGGGCGTTCGGAGGTGAGATAGGTCTTGATCAAAGTTACAGTTTATAGCCTCTCGACATGCACAAGTTCACTTACACCTGGTGCATCGTTTCGATTAAAGCATGAGGACACATCACAAGAGCTCGCTGTCCAGGAGTCTAGCCAGTAGGTTGTGGTTGGCTGTTGGTGTATCGCATATAAATGTGCCGTCGGTATCCAAGCAGCTCGGGGCACCAAGCCTATATATTCGAAAGGTGTTGTGCCCTTGAGTTCAAAGCGCTCGTCTCATAGAAAGGGTTCGCACATATCCTGTGTATTTTGGGCGTGGGATGGTGTCGAGCATTGACAGGCTTGGTGTTTGGTGACACCTACCTTTGGGCAGTTAACTGCCGCCAAACGTCGCCGCGTGCTGTTTCTCGAGTCGGCTCGGGATTTGCGAGCTTAGTTAAGCACAAAGTCCAGAGTCCAGAGAAGGTGGTCAAATTAAATCGCGTTCAAACCTCATCCCGATAACTCGTTGGAATGCGTGCGTAGTTGGTCGACGTGCTACCCCACATTATTGCTATTCAATAGTTCGCCGTACCTCTGTGCTATAGCGGGTTCCACCGAATGGGCAACAATCTGATTTCGGAGCAGTGCACGGATTGGGTTGAACACATTTGGAAGAAACATTTACAATATCGATTAGCCCTGATTTCGGTCCACCTTCAGGTGCCCTGTACGCTTCTTACGGCTCCTCCATCGAGGTCAGCGGCAACAACAGTTTTAACACCAACTCAGCGATCATGGACGGTGGTGAGGAAACACTTGATGATATGTGTTCTACGAAGTAATCCTGTCGTCCATCGTTTGGTGCGCAATAATGCTCTACTGCTGAAAACCATCGAGGCACCAAGGTGGGCCGTTGCAATGACGCTAGCGAGGACGTTCTCACATGAGTTTATTCTGCTGAGCAGTGATGTTATTGAGGATCAGTGGGTCCGGTTGAAGAAACAGTGCGTTCAAGGAACAGTTCAAAGGTAAATACACATTTTTTTTTGCCTGATACCGTGTACCAAACATGTGCCACAGTGTTGTTGCTGTGTCATAGAAAGCCTGAAGACTGTCAGCAACGCCGGTGCTCGTTGTGCCTACTACGGTCACAACTAATGCTACGATCCGATGACCTCTAAGTCGCTTGCCATTTTAATATGTGCTGCATGCGGATCTTCGGTACCCACATATTCATGTATTTATTCGTTTTATCCTCCGGCGGATTAGCAAAAGTAGAACTTGAGCTCATGGTTTTGAGACTTTGCCTGATATTGACGAGTGGTCCGCTGTATGGCGCGCTTGAGTGGCCATACCACGGGGGCATGACCTGCTTCGCTTTGTCGGGACTGCAGCTTGGACGACATTGTACAGCACAATTATGAACTTTTTGGTCCTTCAAGTCCGGCTTGGCCGTCTTCCTGAAGTCAATTCTGAGCCAATCCGATACCAGTATCTTCGAGGTGTTGATCATGGGTCGCAGTAGTATTTTCACAGTGTAGATTACTGTGTTGAGCATGCCACGTGCTTCGTCGGGTGGACGGTGTCCTTCACCACTAACCTTGCCTACCTGCAGGTGCTATTTTTCTGTACACGAGTTGCTCCATTCAAATCGACGGCATAATCTCCTTTCTCAACAACTCTGCCGGAGATGACGGAGGTAAGACGCGTTTCCAAATACGTCATGTTAATATCATAGTTGCAGTCGGATTGTTTTTACTGCTGAGGTACTTCGAGCGTCTACCATATAGAGTTACCTATATTAAGATCTTATACACAGTGTAGTGACGCGTCCGTTGATTGATAGTTCAGCCGGCGACAGCGCCACTGGCATCAAAACAGTACCTATGTATCTCATGAACTCTCAGCAAGCATATGCTTTGCATTTTGTTGTTTTCGGGTACCAAGTGCCGTTATGTATAGATAGGATGGTGTTCGGCATCGACACGCTTGACGATATATGATTTGCTGTTTTTTTTCTAGTTTTATGATAGATTCGCACAAACTTGGGTGCAATTGCATCCACTTGCACTTGCATCCAATTGCATGCACTTGCATATACTTCACGCAAGTGCACGCAACTTGCATTAAATGCAGCTAGAACGTGAGTACGCAAGTGCATGCACTTGCATGCAAATGCGTGTAAAGTTGTAGCTTGCAGCTGCGTGCAAGCTTGCATGTTATAATAGTGCACGCTAATCCATGCAAGCTTATGCAAGTTGCAGGGAATTTTGTTGCAAGTTGGCTGCATTGTTGCATACAAGTTCAATCGATGCGCCCTTCGTGAAACGATTGAATACCGTAGCAAATTTAAGCAGACGACCGATGGGTGCATTCCTTCCGGCGAGGATTCCTGCACTTGGAAAAACACAACCATTGGATCAACACGTCGTTGTGTTTGGAAAGCCTCTTGTTCAATGTGCTTGGAAATACAGTAGGTCGTTGTGCTGGAGGGAATGCTCTTGGTCACGGTGTTTTGTCAAGAAATCGTTTTGGGTGGAAGGGTCTTAGGTCGCTGTGAGTGGAAAGGCTCTAGGTTGCTGTGTTAGGAAATAGTGTAGGTCGCTGTGTCCGCTGAACTTGCATGGCAGGGGAAAGCGGATGCCAGCAAGGTTGCATGTACGTCCATGACGTAAATAGAAACATGCAATAGTGTCAACATCGTCTAGATATTTGCGTAGGCTAAGCGCTGACAACGGATAATGTTTCCCCCTCGCAGGTGCCCTGAGCGCATACTCGAATGTATCCATCAACATCAACGCCAACGCCTCATTTATCAACAACGTAGCCGCGGGAGTCGGAGGTAAGAATCTCCTCGAAATTGTTGATACACTAGTGAGAAAATTCAATGGCTTAAATTTGTACAGGCCTGGTGTCGCTAGTATTCCAGAGCACGTCCGAACATTGTCAATGACATTGTCAACAACACGGACTACAACGGTACCGGCGGAGAATGTAATATATCGTGCCAATGTGTTCGGGGTAGTTAGTCCGTGAGACAGCGTTTCACATATTGGCTTCCACGTTTTAGAAAAATATATCAAGTTTTGGCCTACGCCACCCACCCGGACCAGGGTAAGAAAATCGTGGAAGGATATCGCAACATACTGTGTCGCGATGTAACGTGGGTTCATCAAACTGTATTTGGGATATATCGTAGGGCAAAGTTGTTTTCCGTTCAGCGCTCATTTCGATGCAGCGGCTGCTAGCCATACCCCGGTATCAATTGTTCTTTTTTATACCGTGATGGTTTACTGTATTGTACCAGGTGAGGTATAAACTAGTTTCGGAATACCGTACGGGCCGTCGTCGAGCTCGATTTGTTGAGATTTCTATTGTCCGTTTTTGGCCTATCATCAGGTGCCCTTTACGCGGCTGAACGTTCTTCTGCCGAAGTCGACGGTAACAGCATGTTTGTCAACAACTCAGCCATCATTGACGGAGGTGAGGAACACATTAAACATAAGAGAATGGATTATGTTTCGAACTTGGCAAACATACATGGTCTACAGTACACAGAAACGACCACGAGATACACAACACAAGGCGCTCTCAGTACATGCTTATTTGTGGTGCATGACGTTGTACGTACTGATTAATATGGTGTTCATATCCGTATGGCTGGTTTGGAGCGTCTTGGGTGAATATTACCGGTGAGTGACGATCAATGAATGCGGCGAATCTGAAATATACCTCAGAAAACGCTTGACAGCAGCTTCCACATGACCCTGTATACGAGTAGGTTTTACAATCTGTAAGCTCGGATCTTTGGGCGTGTTTTTGACTTGAAAATTGCGTAGCGAGGTCTGCACTTCGGAATCGTCGTCCGCAATTGAGAAATTTCCTGGTTCGATGCAAGCGCGGCGCAGCCGCGTTTATGGCCAGTTTTGGCCCGTTTTTGCTGCGGTTGGGGTCAGGGTTAGGGTTAGGGTTAGGGGGTGGGTTGGGTCTTCGCGTCTTCGCCCGTACGTTGATCCCAACAGGAACCAAAATGCCTGAACAGCTTACCAACCTGAAAATTCGAGCTCACAGATTGTAAGAGGACCTCCTGCATACCGGGGTAGGAGCGACGAAGAGCAGTAGTTGGGGTCCACCAACCATTATCGGACGAGGCACTTCATTGGGCTACAGAAAATAAGCCAGAATTCCTCGTACCATTTGATGGCGAATACCTTGGAACCCCGAAAATATATCATGATTTGATAGAAAAATACACTGATACCTGGTAAATGGGTTTTTACTTTGTGGCACACATCTTACATGTACGCGCAATATGATTTTAATTTTTTATGCCAAAATAGCCATATTTGGCTTGTTCTCAATACGTCTGCCAATGTCATACCATTTCGGAATGCCCTCGAAGAACGGATTAGAATTGCTCGGGCACCGTTTCGATTCGAGTGGATATTCTATTTTGCTTTTCGCTCTGTACAAGAAGAAAGCACAAACGAGACAGGCGAAAGCTTAAGATGCGAACAACAGCTGCAGCCGAAGTTAGATCATAACACGTTCAGGGGAATTTGTCAAGTCCATCACAAAAATGGATATAATAAAAAAGTATCAATACTTTGCGAAGGTAGGGCCGATCAAAGCAACTCGACCTTATTGGTTCGAACACAGCATGTGCGTAGTCCACCAAATCGAATCCTGCAGAAGCGACAGTGCGCGTTCTCCGCCGACAGGGCTGACAACCCCCATGACTAACATTACTAACGTCGCCTGCCCTCAGGTGCCATATCCCTGTACGGTTGGTCCTCCTTGCACATCAAAGGCAGCACCTCGATTATTAACAACTTTGCTGAAGCGGATGGAGGTAAGAGTTTCGGAACGGATGATATTGATAGTACAGCCGGGTTCATTGCACGACTAGGCTATTCGAACAAACAACTAATCAATACCGGTAGAGGCTATATATCGTCCGTGGTATTGCTGTAGCACATTCGAATGTTGTCTTTTTAAGCCGGCTACGGCGCGCCGGTGGCTTACAGGACATATGGGTACATGGCTCGTCTTGTCGCTATGTAGAACGTCTGAAGTTCGTCGAAAACAACGACGCAGTCGGAATTCTTTGCCTTTAAAAAAAAACTATGTATTGTGCTCCTGACCTCGAAACAGTGCCATCGGGTACCCGGCGTCAATGGCTCCTAGGTTATGAAACCTATTGAGGGGGATTCCACATTTTACGGCAGCTGCTCATAGCTAAACTCTGATATACGGAACATGATATTTCTAGTGTGGCTAGGTTGTCTGGGGTCCATCGTTTCAAGGTCGCCGGGTGGTAATTTGATAGTTCCCATGTAAAGTGCGATTCCAAACATTTAAGAATGCGTAATTAAATGACCAACGGTGTGCATATTCTATGCCACACATCTCTCGGTACATTTTATAGCCTGCTTGGATTTGTAATACCATACACTTGTGCCAGAATGTTCAGATATGTATAGGAGGAATTGTGGTCCTCCGTTGAATGGTAGAAAGCCACTTGCCACTGCCGTTGGAAAATCGTTGCAATGCCAGTCTCCCTTTCAAATCGGCTGCAGCACACCTTTGCGCAAGCGCTTAGACGTTGGTCTTGGAAACACACCATTATTGGAACCCAAGTCAGAAGGTTTGAAATTCGCAGCACCCATCATAAACCGCTATACTGAATGGGCCCAGGGTCTCCCATGCCAGCTTAAAAAAACACGCCACTTCAAGCGAGTGATCGACTCTCGCAAAGTTCGCAACATGGTGTCCACGATGCTCTTCGAAGCGATCGGGATACTCTTTAGAGCCAACATCGAACCGTACTAACTAGTATTGTTAGACAAACAATACGTGTGTCTCGGGGCATTAGGCTCACACACAACAGCATCTACAAACGACTGGATGGCGACGTCTATCAGCATATGTGGTCATCGCAAGGCATTAAGATGTCGCGTTAAAAAGTGCAGCAACCTGTGACACAGCGCTTAGATTTCCTTGTTTTTTTTAGATGTCTAGATGACGAACGCTGCGAAATCACTCCCCACCATCGTGGAAGGGGCCTGAGCACACTTTCACCATTCCTCCCCACCAGCCAAAGCACCCCGCAACTGCCACGCCCATTTTCTGCGACCTTTCGCGCCGAATTGAGCAAAGTGGAGCAAACCTCGGCCGCCGGAGCTGGCGATAGCAG
The DNA here is from genome assembly GCA_031763025.1 of Macrocystis pyrifera. Taxonomy (NCBI): domain Eukaryota; class Phaeophyceae; order Laminariales; family Laminariaceae; genus Macrocystis; species Macrocystis pyrifera. The sequence continues at coordinate 9,173,951 of JASSKH010000016.1, read as the reverse complement.
CGTGGAGCCCAAGGAAATATGATATACAGCGATTTCATATGCGGAAAGGAGCTGTTCCTTTGGCGTCAAAGTAAAAATTGTCTTGTGTACTATTGGAGCTTCCCCTGAGTCCTTTGTTTGCAACATTTCTACTCACGGAGACCGGGCTCCTAGGAAATGGTTCCAACAGTTCATTTCTCCGTCCTTCGTATTTAATACTTGGCGACATAACACAATGGTTTGCATGCGTTCTGCGCACGCATCACGAGTGGTTTCCGCACTTGCGTAGTACCACCTGTATATGTCGGTCAACAGGGACAGACACTCGACTTAGTAAAGAAGGTATTTTGGATGCGCACGGGATGATGTCATCGGGCTTCTTCAGCAGGCGCCACGAAGTTCAATTGGTCATCCAAACGTGCCTTTGTTGTGTATTCCAACCAGTCATCAGCGCTAATAGCAATATATCTTCTGGCAATACCGTAGGCTAGCAAAAGGACATGACAATGACCCCCGCTGGTGTTTCGTTTATTCCGAGTTCGTCATCACGCCGTGGGCAGGCACAAAAACGGCCTTACAGTACAGGAGGTTTCTCGTTAATCTGTGATAACTCCTTTGAACATTTACCGATGACATCGATGCCCGCAGCACCAAAATCGATACCCAATGCATGGTGCCCGCAAGGTCGAAAGCTGCCGGTTTTCAAATTGGAATGTTCGCGTACTCGGCGTCGAGCAGATTGGAGTGCAGGATGAGGCAACCTGAAACGGGCTTGGTAACTATGGGAAAACTACGATTAATCGCACGTTGAAAACTCCCATAGTGTGTGGATGTGGAAGTGCGACTGTTCTTTAGCAGAACGTCCCGCCCAAGTACTCAAGAGTATTAACACGGTCAGTACAAAGTCCAACTCGACATATAACAGCATACGTATCTACTGCAGATTACGCATACCGTACGAATTGTACGCCAGCCTTTTCTTGGCTTAAATTGTAGTTTCTGAAAATTGTGTTCAAGGTATATTAAACCTCATGCGGTTGGAATAATAAGAGTAGGGCACGGGTCATCGTCGAGCAACCTTCGCGGGCTACTAATGCCTAGCACGTACGATGTCCATTTCCTGTGCTTAGGTGGCATGAAGGCTGCTCAGAGCTCCACTATCTACGTCAGCGGCGACAACCAAATTCACAGCAACGTAGCCGACAATGGAGGTGAGGAATTCGTCACATCTGCTCGAAATCATATGTTGTATGTACATGTGCCCTGGATTTTGAAGCGGTAGGGACGCACGTAGCTCCCTCATGCAATATGGCGTTGAGAAAGAGCACTCGGACAACGATGGATACCACACTATACTATTATCATGGAATCTACAAGATGCCATCCATGTTTAGAAACAGACTTGGTATTTCCGTTGGCCAAACCGCAACACACCGTTTAGTGTAGATTGCAAGAACATACGGTATCGGTGTTTGTTTACTCCTTACCAGGTATGTCGCTGTGGCACGTTTAATTTGAACATGGTCGTGGACACAGTGACCGTGTACCCTCACAAGAACCAAAAATCATATACACTGTATTCATGGGCTCCAGACATTTCTGGCAGAGTGATGTTGGGGTTTTTCCCAAGCAATGACAGTGATGATACGGAATCTGGCAACGGCAGGTTACACGGTTATTGCCGCTTGCAGTAGAGTACTCGTTTGCAGCCGTAGCTCGCGGGATGATAGCTTCCTGCTGAACTACCCAAGAGCGAAATAAATCACCTTCCTCACGGGAGTGAACTTCGTGGGGACAGTGAGAAGCCGTACAAGGCAAACAATAGCGCGGCGCGGGGGGACGGTTATCGGCTACCGCACGCTTGACCAACCTCACGTGAGACGCCACCAACTCGCAGCAAGGCACCAGGAGGGAAAAAACATAAGTACATATAGACTGCTGGACACGATCGATCGAGCAGAAACCACATTTATTTCTAGCAGGGAGTACGTGAGAGGTAATATGCTATATAACACAAGGAAGACTACTGCTTGCTCTGATTTAGATCTGCCGTATTATACCATATAACACAGGCAAGATTATTCTTTGCTCTGGTTCGGATCTGCTATTCAGCCGGCGTTTGTTTGTGTGATATTTGGTTGCAATAACCACTTGATACGTGTTTGCTCGCCTCGCTTGGATGTTTTGACATAATTCGCGAGTGATTC